>JAWZTD010033373.1:0-14144 GCA_035221335.1 Echites panduratus
GAGCCTTCAATTAGCTTTGCACTACCATTTATAGTACAAATGTTTGTCTCTCCCATATTCAAGCAAGAGAAATATTTATCGCTTTAAAGATAGTGTGCGTAGTTCCACTATCAATGAGGCAATATCCTCAGTGGTACTTTTAGAGTCATTATATCGAATAAGAACCATCTGAACACATCAACAATGGTATCATCACCACCACTATCGAGAGTTGAATTTTGGGAAGTAAAGTTTACTTGTGGAACTTTTTCTTTCCTTTTAATCGAAGCTTGGTAAAGCTCTATAAGGTGTTTTGATGTACGACAGGTACGAGACCAATCACCTTGCATACCGCATCGATAGCATTTATCTCAATGATCTTCAGGATCTACTTCCTTCCCTTCTATTTTCTCATTGTTTCTGGACCACTTCAGGTGATTTTTATTATTTTTCTTGCCTGATGCTTAATCATGATCACCATAATTATATGGATGATTTCTACCACTTTCACGTCCATGTCCATGTCCATGCCCCCGACCATGACCACGACCACGACCTCTTCTAGGGCCATGACATTGTGTTCTAACTGCATTCACTTCAGGGAATGGAGTAGAACCTGTTGGCCGAGCTTCATGATTTTTCATCAATAACTCGTTATTTTGCTCTGCCACAAGAAGGAAAGAATCAATTCAGAATATTTTCTAAAACCCTTCTCTCGATATTGTTGCAGCAGGAAAATATTCGAGGCATGGAAAGTAGAGAATGTTTTCTCTAACATATCAACATCAGTGATATAATATTGTAATCGCAAGAGCATCCAATCATAAGGTGCTTTTGGTAGAATGACCATCTTCGGGTGATCAAATCTTTCTTTTAGATCCTCATAGAGGTGATGGCGGAGAAACATTATGACTTTTTAATATTCATCATAATTCTGTGCCAATGGATGCTTATTGGTAAAAATTCCAATAATTTTCAAATAATCACCACTCCTTCAAGGATGGTATTATGATTATGGCTTCAGGCCAATTAAACAAAAACAAAGAAGAAGGGTAGATGTAGATAGAAATCAATTGATATAACTTTTACCTACCTGTGCCAATAAAATTTACCCATACCAAAATATTTACCTGAAACAAAAAATTGGCATTGCGTTCTCGATTTACCTGTACCAAAACAAATTTGTCAATACCAAAAACACAGTTTCTCAGTTCTCAGTTGGTTGGTAGAACATCGTGCTGATATCGTGTTGTGAATTTGCTGTCACGCAGTAATCGTCGGCACAACAATATTAAAGTAATATTGTAAATACAATAACAAAAATATGTAAAGAACTATAAAGATAGAATATAGAGAGAATATTATTGATCTTTTGTGGGAGCAAATCAATGAATCAATCAATAATCAATGAATTAATGAATATACAACTCTCCAACATAAGGCCCTATTTATAGGGTTTAGAAGTACATATCATTAAGGAGAGATAGGGAGGAATCAGAAGATAAATTCTACCACTAATTAAAGATGTGATAAAAGTCTATCATTTATCTTTTGGGATGATAGAGTATCTCTTTATCTCTTGATATTACTTTGATATGAGATAGACATCCATTATATTTATTTCATAACACAGGTAAAAAAATATAGTTTTTTTGGAATTATTATTGATAAAAATAAATAAAACAACATTATTTTGATATTATTAAGAATGCAATGAAACAGTTCAAAAAAATATTATTTAATGATATCATTATCAAAAATATTAAATTTATTTTTTTAATTATCTCGAAATGAATGAAGGTTTAAAAAATTTGAAATCTTACAATTTCCAGTAGCATGTGTAAAATTTAGATGCTAATAAAGAAATATTATTTAAATCTAATGAATATAATCGTCTGTATTCAATAAATATAACTTTATATTTAACAACTATAATCTTTCATATTTTAAAATTTTTTATTTATATTCGCTTATCGTATTCTTTCACGATTAATGGACTATATATTTTTTTAAAATAAATGATGAATTTTTTTATTTATATGCAATAAATGTCACCTTTCATAAACTATTAAACTAAAACAAAATTATTTATATTTCATGAATATAATTTTTCATAATTTTTTTAAATTGAACTTAATTTAAAAGTCAAGTATTAAAAATAATTGAAAGCCTTTCGATAATGTTTTTAATTAAGAATACTAACTCCGTCCCATATAGGTAATCTATATTGCTTTTTTCCCATCTTAAGAAAAATTAGTTATTGTATTTAATATAATTAATTTTAATAGTAATTTTATTTTTATACTCTGTATTTAATTTATTGGAATTGAAAGTAGTAGATATCAAGGACAATTAATTATGGTAATTTAATCTTTTAATCCATAATTACCTCACCTCAAAAAAGAAACTGGATTATAATTTGAAATAAAAGAAAAATGAAATATGGATTATCTTTATGGGATAGAGGTAGTATTATTTTTAATAAATTATTATTAATTATCAATTATATATGATATCCTATCTAAATAGTCCTATGTCGATATAAATGGAGATAGTTGTATTGGTGCAACATGATGACTGGCGTTGACCGGAGATTACTGATACTGGAGAGGGTGTGAGATTGTAATTCATTTTGAAACAAAATCTTAATATTCTGATGGAAATCAGCCGATATTTTAATAAAATAAATATTTGGTAACTTTTTGAATTTTGAGTTTTACTTATGTCCATCAAATTTGCTTACTATAAGATATCATGTCTTATGTAAACAAATATAAAATTACATACACATGTATAAAAATATATGACATTTTAAGAATTTAAAATAGTAGAAAAAAAAATTAAACTTTTTTTATATAAAAAAATTATTTTAAGTTTTAAAATTTGATCAAGATTCATAGGATTTACTTTAACTTTTTTGGGTTATACTTTATTTGTTTGGTTGTATTTCTATTTTCTCAATTCTGAATTTTGTAATCTTAAAATAAAAAAAATTAAAAATTTATCAATTGCAAGCCTAAAATGTCATTTTCAAAATCTTTATTTGAAAGGAAAAAAAAGAGATTGAAAATGATTTAATAGGAGAAATTTTGATGATGAAAATTACAAAGTTATGGATCCTTTATGCAAGGGATTGAGTAGAAATTTAAGGAAATTGTAGGAGATTTTCAAATCCTCAAGAGTGTGAAGAAGAAAAATGGTAAACTGGAATCTCGTAAGAAAGAGAAACTGGAAATTCCTATATTTCAGTGGAAAGAGAATGAGAAAATCCCCAAATATATGTACAAGAAATATTTTGAAAATATTATCCTAAATAATTTAAACAATCACGTAAAATAATTAAAATAGTTAATAAAGAATTAAACATATCATGAAATTACTTAAAATAATTTTCCTAAAAAAAGAATTAAAATATTGATAAATGGAAGAATTAAAAAAATCAAAAAATTGTTCCTTCAATATAATTTTTTAATGAAAATCTTGCATCTAATTTTTTAAATTAAATAAATATGTTTTGTTTCTTGTTTTTAATTTTCAACTTGAAAAATTGAACGTAGAAGATATTTCCACAGGGTCTAATTCTAAAAGTATTTGAACTTTTTCACCATACTTGAGAAATTTAAATAAAAAAAATTTATTCACATTCCATTTTATTTAGACAATTATAAAAATTATTTTAACAAAAAAAGGAAAAAAATTAAAGAACCAAAAAACCCCTCCGTCACCCCATAATGAAAGGGGTGATCTCATAGGGCTTAGTTTGTGAGGATGTGTTGTTAGGTGCTCCATTTTATTTTCCCATTGAGGTCGAACCCAAACCTGTGCTTGAGAGATAGCTGTCCATACACTGATAAGGAAAGTTGGTAACCTGATAACAGCGGAACCGACGACCAAAGCGTAATTATAATTGTCCTAAGGTAGCGGAATTCCTTGTCGGGGCCTGCACCGAAACAGTGCTTTACCCCTAGATGTCCAGTCATTCTAACGTTTCAAATTTCAACTTTTAGCTAAACATTACAAATTAACATCTTCTGATAATTCTTAAGAAAAAAGAAAAAAAGTTGCTCAAAGATTGCTTATTTATACACCATCCTCAAGTAGAATTGGCAACTGACACCTAACCCGGATTTCGGTGGACTAGAGGCCCTGTTCACTGGGTTGGAATAAGAAAGAAAACAGGTTGGGTCAAGTTGGATTTTTGAAACCCAAAGGTAGGCTCGACGGGCTCAGGAGGGGATGGGTTGTGGCGTGGCAAGCCTGGCTGACAAGCTACAATGATTTTTCTCCTTTTTTTTTTCTTCTTTCTCGAGTGAGTTTTAGGAGGTCCATTCTGGTCAATTCAAAAGTTGTCAAAAAAATTTTGAATTATTTGTTTTGAATCAAAATCAATATTGAAGTTTTAATAAAACAATCTAACTAAAAATATATTAAAAAAAATTAAACTTAACTTATATTTTAAAGTTTTGAATTTAGAAATTTAAACTTTTAAATTAATTTTTAAACTTAAAGTTAACATATATTTTTAATTTTTAAGACAAAGTGTAACTAAAAATGAGTTTAAAAGGTTAAGTTTAACTTATATGCTTAATTATTAAATTTTTAAATTTAAAATTATTCTTAATTTTAAAAGTTTAAATTTAAAATTTTTTTAAAACTTAAGTTACTTAACAAGGGAAAAAAATTTTTGAAAGTTGGAAGAATTCGTTGGAAATTGTAGAAGATGGAAACTCTAATTTTTTCAACCAACTTCTTCTAGCCAAAAATAAATTTTTTACAACAATAGAAAGTGAAATGAATTTTTTTTTTTGTGATTTTTTAAGGTATGATGGGGTATATATATATATATATATATATATTTTTGAAGAAATAACCGTTAGATGCATAATAGTAATTTTTAAAAAATATATTTTTTTAAAAAGAGTATGATGGTCAAAACCTCATTGGTTGGATCAAGTTGACTCGATTCAGGGATTGGGTTGGGTTGGTTCAAGGGATGAGTTAGGCTACGTCACAAGGCGATGCAATTCGCACGTTTAAATAGGTCATAGATTGGGTCAAAAAAATTGGATCCCAAATGGCTGGTGGGTTGAGGTACTATTCACATGGGCCACCTGATAGTCTCAGACAGACCAGGGTGGCCATTTGATAATGGTATCCCCACAAAATTGAGATTTTTCATTATTTATTAATTAATGGGGAAATTGCACCAAATAGCCCCTTTTGGATAGTCATTTCAGAATATGACCCCACCTTTAATTTCTTCAAAATATAATCACATATGTATATGATTTTACCTTTCTATCTTTCTTTCAAAATAAAGTAAAGAATTCTCCAAAATTTCGCCGCTTCCTTGTTTGCACCAAAAACACCACGTGAACCCAATCTCATCCATGGCGAATTGAGACCTTGCACCTGGAAAAAATCACATCTTTGTCTTGGATTCTGCCTGCTGGAATATTGGAGTTTGATGTCCAAAAGGTTCGTTTATACTAAAAATAATACATGGGTACCATTTATTTTGGTGTTTTTAGAGATATCATGAAAGTTGGTTGTAGAAAGGTTGAAGCTTTTGCCTTTTCTTACATGATATCTGTCTGGGTTTTTGCCTTTTGGTTATGGATTTATTAACGTTTGAGTGATGTTTTTGTCATTCTTTTTCATATACCTGCGGTTTGATGCCATCGCTGGACAGTGGATCGGTTATGTCTATGATTATGTGTTTTTCAAATACCTGCATCATGTTTTTATACACGTTGAGTTGTATTGCATGCTAGGTAATACTTGCTTGTAACGGGTTGTTTTGTAATTATACGGATTGTTTTAACTGCTAAGGATTGTTCTGGAGAGGTTAGGAGTTATGTCGAACATTTTTGAATTGTTCACTAATTCCATTTTGTTGATGCTATGTTCTTTCGCAAGTAATCATAGTAGTTTGGTCAAGATTCTGTCCTTCATGTACAGGTTGTTTGTCTTCTATTAAGGGTTGTGTGCCAGTGACGGGTTCTTTGTCTTCTGTTAAGGGTTGTGTGAAAGGCATAGGTTGTCTGTAAAGTTAGTTATGAATGTACCATATCTTGTGTTTCCCAAGCTGGGTCATTATAATGCAATTGGAAACCTTTACGAATTGTCTGTAAGGCATATGTGTTGTTTTTGGTGAGTTACGGATTGTTTTTATGTAGATATCACGGGTTATTTGATTTGTTGTTTGCTGTTCTAATCTTATTTTAATATTAGGCCTTCTAAAGTTGTTCAGCTGTATTTGACATTTGGAGGGGTTTGGGTTGAAGGTTGTTACAAGGGAGGCAATTCAACTCTGTGGGATGTAGGATCTGACTTGACCTATGATGGCTTGCTAAAGATAGTAGATGGTTGCATTGGGATGTATTCGAAGGGGAAAGAGATGCAACTTCTTGCCTATCTCATTAAAAATGAGAAGGATGCAATGCCCGCGGTGCTCATCCACAATTGATCACATATGTAAGGATATATATTTACGAGTAAAGAAGATATGAAGTCTGAGGTCGAGATGTTTTCATTAAGGGAGAACTTCGGCTTAAAACTGAGGAGATCTAGTCGTCTTCGTTTTGTAGTAGGTTGTATGGAACAAGCTTGTGATTTTATTCTTAGAGCAAGAAGGATGAAGACGGAAGTGACTATTGGCAAGTCGTTAAGTTTGTCAATAGACACACTTGCAAATGAGATTTCAAAAATTTCAGCATTACTAGCTCACTCTTAATAGGAAGGTATTTGTCCTCAAGGACATAAGGGAATCACACCAAGCAATATACCCCAGGCGATGTCATCACCATCATGAAAGATGACTTTGGGGTTGATTATGCATATGGTGAGGCATGACATGCTCGTGAGGCATGACATGCTCGTGAGGCATGACATGCTCGTGAGCATGCTATGCATGGTTTGTTCGGAACCCCAAAAGAGTCCTTTCAAGTGTTGTCGTCTTACTTTCACACATTTGTCAACGAGAATCCAGACACATATGCTGCAATCGAGAGGGATGATGAAAATCGATTCCAATACTGTTTTTGGGTGTATAGTGCTTGCTTGAGGGGTTTTCGTCAATTCATAAGGCCAGTTGTTTGCATCGACGCTACCCATCTAAAGGGAAGGTTTCAGAGTATCTTGTCGATAGCAACATGTAAAGATGCAAATGAGCAAGTCAAACAATCCTCTCCAAGACTTATGTTTGTGTCCAATGCACGGGTTTCCTTGTGCCTGTGTCGGGTTGTTGTGTAACTATGACGGGTTGTTCTGTTCAACTCCCAATGGATTTTTGGTTTAACAGTGACATGTTGTTTTGTTCAATAGCCACTGTGTTTTGTTTAACTGTGACCTATTGTTTTGGTTTATGACGGATGGGCTTGTTAAAGTGTGATGGATTATTTTTAGCTTATGGCAGGTTGTTATTTGCCTGTGCCAGGTTTTTTTTTTTTTTCATGTGCCTAGTTTTTGTGTCTGTGTGAATGCATGTGTTTTGCTTGCGATAGGTTGTTGTGTAACATTCACAAGTTGCTTGAAGTATTATGGTAATCCATTAACTTTTCTCTTTTATCCAGATATATCCTTTGGCCTTCGGGATTGAGCATATGGAAGACTTCAACTCCTGGTCTTGGTTTCTTTGTAAACTCCACCAAGCAATTAGATGCCCTGAAGGTTTGATCTTCGACTCTAATGATAATACAAGCATCAGAATGGTTGTGCGGCATGTTTACATGGAAAGGGAGGCTGCACATGGCTTGTGTTTCTACCATTTGAAGAATCGGTTTATCTTTTCCAAATGCCCTACTAATTACTCTTTTCAGCAATGCGGCTAATGCCTACAAAGAATCAAAGTATATAAGACAAATGACTAAGATTGAAGAAGAAAATCAGGCAGCTTTTGATTAGCTAATTAACAAGGGTCCAGAGAGATGGGCAAAGGTGAAATCCAAAGTTCCAAGATACACTTACATGACATCTAATATAGCGGAGTCAATGAACTCTATGTTTGTGAAGGCTCGAAAAATGCAGATCATAGTATTGCTTGAGTTTATTGGAGACCGTTGCATGAAATGGTTTGAGGAATGACACCTAGAAGTGATGCAAATACAACTTTGAGCTAACACTACAATAAATTTGTTCTTGATGGGTTGGAAGTTGCGCGTCAGTTTCGGACTAGACGAGTTTCTGTCTATGAGTTTGTAGTCATAGATAACAATAAGAAAGGGATAGTGGATTTGCTGAACAACACATGTGTCTGTGGAATGTTTCAATTACTCCGCATTCCATGCAAGCATGCACTAGTAGCCATAAATATGTTCAACAGCAGTGCAAATGTCTCTGAGTTCACAAGCATGCACTACAGGACTGAGACATGGATAGGATCATATTCCGGTTCCATTCGGCCTGTACCACACCGACTGGAATATACTAACAGAGGTTAAGAAAATTGTTGTTCTCCCCCCGCCCAAGAGAGGCCAGGCAGAAAGGCCAAGATAGAAAAGAATATCATCCGTTGGAGAGTTTCGTTGGACTAGAAGATGTGCATTGTGCCAGGTCCATGGGGCATAATAGACAGACACGCATGAGACCATTTGATTCATCCAATGATGGTTCAGGTGTTGTAAATGTAGTCAATTTGATAGCGGACACCCCCACAACCTCTGGGTCCAAGAAAAGAGCTCCGAAGACATGCTTCATCCGCAATCGATGTGGGCACACAAAGAGGCGTTGCCCAGACATGCCCTCCCAAGGAAATACAACTACTGCTCCTTAATATATTGGATTTGTAAGGCGTGACGGTTATTTTTTGCCTGTGACTAGTCATTGTTTTACATGGATTCTACTTAATAAATTTTTTTAATTCAAGCTAGTCCTTTCAATAGTTATTAATGGTTATTTTACCTACCAATTTCTTTTTTTTTTTTTTTACTTTGAAGGGTTGTTTTTCGCCTGTGACGAGTTATTTTTTTTGCCTATAACGAATTGTTTTTGTGTCTGTCCCTAGTCATTGTTTTACATGGATTTTACTTAATAAATTTTTTAATTCATGTTGGTCCTTTTAGTAGCTATTAATGGTTATTTTACCTACAAGTTTTTTTTTTGTTTTTCTTTTTTTAATTTGAAGGGTTGTTTTTTACTTGTGTAGGGTTGTTTTTGCGCATGTCAAGGGTTGTTTTTCATTTATTCAACTTAATTAGTAAATTTTATTTTACTTGCAAAAAAAAATCAACTAAATGTTCAGGAAAAAAAAATTAAAGTGTACTACATATTCAGGTTGGCACACCAATTTTAAAAAGCTGCATAGCGAAACCCTTTAGCAGACCTTCGATTTTGATATCTTCAACTCCCGCGGCACACCACATAAAGCTGATTGCATAGCTACAATTGTCTAAGCACCACAACTATCGTTGTCCTTCTGATATGGAGTGCCATTTGCCAACTAGATGTCAAGGCCCTCTCTTAGCTTTGAGGGTTTGGATCAGCTCTTTTTCTTCTTTTGTGCTTTGTCCCACAATCCCCACTTATCCAATAGATATCTAAGTAGATGACGTAGGGATCTCAACTCTTCAAGCCTTGCAAACAACCTTTGCTCCCTTGTCTTGAGGGAGTCTACTAGAATTGCTTTCAAGTGGAAGGGTTTGATGATAAGCGTTGTCCAGTGGTTGAGACTTGACAAGAAAATAGGAGCCACAACTATGTCAACTGAAGACCACTTCCTCATGTTGCTGAGAGGGAGCCCTCCGTCCAGGTACTAGAAAAGGGAATCACCAAAATCCAATGAATCCGCAGAGAAACCTTTCTCCCAAGGTTTGACAATAATTTTGTCTGCCATGGTTTTAAATAGAGACTACAAAAAATGGTAGAAAAGTGGTGAGTTCACTTTAAAACTTAAATGGGACCAGATTACTCACGAAGAACTCGACATCCAAGAAAGTAACTCAATCCTTTGTCTTCTGCAAGTGGAGGAGACCAAGAGCAGCATCGAGGTGCTCACCCCCCCTCCCCTTTGCAAGTCTTTTCTTCCTCAAGGGTTACGAAGAATTTACCATCTGCGTAGCACTTCAAGTTAGGCAGCTTTAAACTGCGGGTAACAGATATTCAATGCTAATGAAAGAAACAACCCTTAACTAGCTTAAAAGAAACCGCTATGGATGACAGCTAATCAAGGCACAAGTCATTAACCACCTTTAACTCAACCAAAAACAGCCTGGTACTCATAGAAACAACCCGTAACTCAACTAAAAGAATCCTTAACTAGATTAGTAGATTTTAAAGACAGAAGACTTACTATGTATCCTTTAAAGCTTTGAAGGCTTATTGTCATCCAGCAATGATGTGAACTCTTCATCAGCCTCTTTCGACGATGGCTTGAGTGGGTTGGTGTAAGGGCTTTTAAGCCAAATACTTAATTCCCTCGTCTTTCCAACAGGGGGAAGGGCTCCCATATGAAACTGAAATCAAGTTTGGCTATGTTTTTGGGGGTGTCTGGAGTTCTCGCCAACCCCAGAGACATAAGTTCCTTAGCCACATCTTGTTCCTCAATGTCCACAGCCCCAGGCCCTTCTTTATATACCTTCTCCTAGGTCCTAATTTCTTCTTGTTCCTCCTTTTTCCTGACATCTTCAACCTCACCCTTATCCTCTGCCTCTCTCCCTGCTTCCTCCTTTTCAATTTCCTTAGGATCATCAGCAGTCTCCTGCTTGGGACTCCCTGTTTTTTGATCCGTCTTACTTAGGGACAAACATCCTCTCCAACTGGGCTTGCTTCTCAAGTATCTCCGCCAGCACATTTCTAATCTCGTCATGGTTCTCGTCTTAATGCACTCAAATTCGAAGAGCATTTCATTGACGTTTGTGCTGACATGTGTCATAAGCCTAACTAAATCATTCACCTTTGGAATGGCAGAAGGAACTTCAGCAAGATCAGTGGCCTTTCTCCTTTTGGGTGAAGGTGGATCTGGAGATTCTTCGAAGTGCGGCGGATTCAAGTCTTGTTCAATGTGACCTGTCATACAGGGCAAATACCACAACCTGTCATCTCATCTTCAGAACACCTTGCCAGTAATCGCTAGCCATCTCTATTTCAGTTGATACGAGAACCTCTCTCATGGCCAACTACAAAGGAAAAGAATAGAAGAAGATGTCAGCATGGCATAGAAGTGCATGGTTGATCTCCTTCCTCATTTAATTTTGTCAGGAATGGGTTGCTCACTTGTCCACCAACCTCCATGATTTATAACTTCTTCGGTACCTCCATAGGAAGTTGAACATCCTTGGAGTCTGGATGACATCTTCCGGTGCTGTAGTCCTCTCTACATCTGTAAACTGCTGCAGAGAGGGGATTGCCTCAAGTGTACAAAACTGGATAATAAAATAAGGTATAGTCACATTATGAAAATTGTACATGTAACAACTCGTAACTACACACATAACAACCCGTAAGGTTATAACAACCCTTAACCTTACATAAGACAACCAGTAACTTACCAAAAAACAACCCATAACATATCAGAAACAATCCCTAACACAAAAATGAATAGCCACTGGTTCCATTCAAACAACAACCCTTAACTAAAAAAACAATCCATAATTTTCACCAGGAAAGATAAAGATAAAGATTGAACACACAAATCAATAACATCAACATTACACTCCATTGGAGAAGAATAACTAATTTACCTATAGGGCCCAAACAAAACCACATATTGCTTATCTCGCAATGGGATGTTCCCTCTTCCTTTTCTTCTGACCCACAGAAGCTAATCCTATTAGCCCAGTGAAGAAGCATCTATTGGGAGAAAGTGCCCCAGGGGAACCTATTCCAGTCTCGTAGATTAACCATCAGCTTTAGGGTCCATGGCTGAATAGCCTGACCATCGCCTAAACCATCAGCATGGTGTGACTGATGAGTAGAAAGGCTAGTTTCATCGAATCCCCTTCCTAGATGGACACTTGCTTGCCTCCAACTGTCCCACTGAAAAATAGCTAGTTGACATCGGATACTACCAGGGGATCCTTTCCAGGCTAGTACCTATGGTGTAGCTTGTTGTTATTTGGCTTGTATTTGCTAGAGATGTTAGAGACCAAGCAAAACTCCGGTTTGCCAAACCATGCAATGCTGCCCCGAATGAGAAACCACATCTCGTTGGAAGGTATGTCTAGCATGACAACCCTCCTACACAAAATCTGGTGGAGGATGTTCCTTGCGATGTGGTTTTTCTCATTAAATATAACCAAATGTACCATGCAACTAATTTTGAGATTGACGAGATCATTGACAGAGTATTTTTCCTCCATCACCTTCTGAATATCAGAACCCACCTTTCTCCAGGTCATGTTATCAATGTTAATTGAAATGTCAGTCCCCCAGCTGGCCTTATTGTGGACAAAATAGCTCTCCATCTAGGGAAAAAAGGAAACCTTATTAGATGTAGTTATTGATTAGTATCAAGCAAATACACAACCAGTCAGACTTAAACAATCAATCAGTAGCATTAATAAACAACCGTCAGACTTAAACAAACAACCCGTAAAGATGTAACAAACAACCCATAACAGTTATTAACAACCCTTACATCGACAACTCTGATGCAAAGCTTCCAGGCCTTAACTCCTCAAAACAACAACGACAACTCAGGCATGGAACAACCCGAAAAACAATGAAAGAAACAACCCATACTCAGAAACAACTCCCCACAAGCAATACACAAAAAACAAACCTACCGTGATAAAAAAAAAATAGCTCATGCATTTGTAATACCAATTATACCCAAACTTATGGCAACTTTTAGCTTAAATACTGAGCATCTTTTAGTGTTTAGGTTGCAAATCTTCACTTATAGACACGACCTATCAAATTTGAGAGCTTTGAACCTGTGACTGAAGGATGGAACCGATTCTAAACCCAACAAAAGGTACTACCTTTACTTGAGGAAATGGTGGTTTTGTTTCAGATGAGTTGAAAAGTCACCAACGCCGATTGCTGCTTGGGATTTCCGAAGGGTTGCAGGTGCGAACTTGCTTGAAGGGTAAACAAAAGTAGTTTGAATGTTGGTACTGCTCCCGAGGAAGAAAGTAGTTCAAAGGGTTGCAAGAAACAGTGTTTAAGGCTTGCAGCTGAAATGATGTTGTTTAAGTCAGGTGAAACTGTTCAAGTTTCTATTGAAGTTTAAATAGTTATATTAACAACCCGTATCTGCTAGTAAACAACCCGCAACTTCACAAGGTTGTTGTGTATAACGGGTACAACTCGTGAAAAAATAAATCAGATGATATGTACTCCTGTCTATTCTAGGGTCAGAAGAGCCCACAATAAATTTCTAAACTAGTTAAAATTTGTGCATCTTAAAACAGTGGTCAAAAGTTTAAAATCATTATCCTATTTGACAAAAAAAATTGCCACTTAATTAATTTATTTTATTAAACCCTTCTTAATCTATTCGATAAAATACCCTATTTATCATTTAATACAAAATTTATAATTTCTTTACCGTAAATTAAATGTTTCTTTTTAACTTGAAATATACTTAAATGAAAAAAATTAATTAACCAACTTATTAATTTTAAAATTTTCAATGAATTAAAAGAAAGGACATTCTAGCAAAACCTATTTCAAAAAAAAAAAAAAACCCAAATATAAATCTTATTTTTTTTCTTCTGAATATTCAAATTTTTGCCTTCGAACTTTGAAAGGTGCAAATGGTAAGTCAAATTAATATTTTGTCCATTAAGAATTTAATGTCTCATTTTAAATTAAGAAAATTTGTGAGAAAAATTTGAGTTAATTCATTATTAACATTTATTATAATATCAATTTCTTTGATAAAATTCTAACTAATTTAATAAATGGAATTTCCAATTCAATCAACTCAAAATGAAAATATAGAGATTGAATTTTGAATTGAGAGAATACTTTAGAAGACAAATGTTTTTATTAAAATAGATAAGTATTATACAATAATTGATTTGTAAAAATGAAAAATATATATATTTATAGAAATAAAAGAGGTGTTTTCATAATTAACCAACCGGTTGGAAATATTTCAAAATTATCCAAATTGTTTCAATATTTTATAAGCACCCAATTTTACAATTCACTTTTTATTCTATACCCATTTTGACTTTTCAAAGAAAAAAAAATCAAAATTTAACTTTCATTCACTTTTA
>JAWZTD010033404.1:0-14141 GCA_035221335.1 Echites panduratus
ATACAAAGAGATAATATCACATTAATTCTTACTCATAAGAATAATATCTCTTAATAAATAATTAAGGACATGGGAAGGCAAAAAATAAATAAAACACTCTATTTATTAATATGATAATTACATGCTCTAGGGCATACTAATATAACACACTTTACAATGGAACATTTTCTTGACCATCATGTACTGGAGTTGGGAAAATTTTCTTTGCCCAACTTCTGCTGTTACATTTTTCTAAATTCCAATGAATGGAAATGTTTCTTCATATGTGAGTATATAGGGGAAAAAGAGAAGGGTTAACCAAAGAAAGACATATATGGACTCGTTCTCTTCCTGGCCTTCCTCCTAACCTAAGAAAAAAGGGCGAAAGAACCAAAACATGAAGATGGGCCCCTTCTTTTGAAGGGTTATATGGAACAGAAATAAGAACCTTTATTATCCAAACTAGATAATAATTAAACTATTCATTGATTATTTGAATTTTTTTTCTCCAACTGAAAGCAAAGAATAACTTTTTTAATAACATGGATTTCAAGTAGAATGAAACACATTAATTGCTATGATTTCTGAAGAATGACAATTTATTTACTTATTTACTTAACAAAGATGAGAGAAATGGGACATATGCATACTGGGGAGCTTGTAAAGGTCTTTCTCATCCTCCATTACAAAGCTGACCAGATTAGTTCATACCGCCAAGCCCCTCTATGTGATTTATTTGAATGGATGATTCATTAAAAACACACCCATTAACAAGGATTTCAATTAAGGTTTGTGTTGGTTAATTAGAATGACCTATGAAGCAAATTCTTTATAGGTCATCCATTCAAAGTCTAAACTAAGACCTCCCCAAATCTGATAACAAGGTAACCTGGATTCCTCAAAAGTGTTAATACAAGCTAACAAATTGAAACAAGTGATGAGACTAATTAGCTCTCACTGCCAAAACTCCCTTGCATAATGCACGTACTCTAACTGCATCATTTTTTTTGAAAAACACTTCTTTGAGTCTTCTTACTGCATGGTTTGCTATTGTAGATTTCAACTCATCCTTTGTCTTGAACACCATCTAAACCACAAATGCAAGATCTTGCCCATCTCTTTCGAAGTTGAACCTAGGATTTCTGAAAGAGCTGAAACCGATATGTTGTTCATCTTCTGAGCTGCAATGTGAGTCGTAGAACAAACTGTTTGAATCATCTGTGCCATTGTCTGAGCCACTAACAGTCACATTTTCAGTGGCACCCTCTTCCCAATCATCATCATCTCCAGCAAACATCCATCTCTTCTTTTTGGGCTCATCTTCTTGTTTTTTTAAGGATACTTTTGTTGCCTCATCATCTCTCGCCACTTGCTACTGATCATTAGGCTCACCTTGTTCCTCGTCATTTACATCAAAGTCTGCATTACCAGAAGTACCTCCTTCTTCTCTTCCCCAGCCCTCCATGACTACACTAACAGATTTTGTGAATTCATCAAGTTTTTTTTTTTTTTCATATTCTTGCCAAAAATGTCATCCTCATCACTAAACAATTATCTGAATCAGCAAATCCCTCAGCTGCTTCCTCATCTCCTTGCTCAATTTCTAAATAAAGTAGCTTGATTTTCCCTTGGCTGCCCTCTCTTCTTCAGTTGATCTTACAATCCCTTCCACATCTATTCTGCTTCTATCCTCCCTAATTTCATCCTGTTTACCATCATCTCCATCTACCTTTTCATTTTCTGAGAGTTGGGAAATTACCATTTCATCTGTGACCACCTCTATTTGAAAAATTACTATCTCAATTCCCTTAGCAACTGGTGCTTCTTCATTGAAAGCAAAGCCATCAATCTCCACACATAACCTAATCCCATTCATCATCAATTACCTCAGCAACCTGACTACTTCCAACTGTCACCAAGTTTTCTGAAACATTAGTTAGTTCTGCAATGTTTTCCCCTTCACCTAGGTCTAATCCCTTATCCCTTGCTAAATCACTATCCCAGTAATTGTATTTACAATAACCATGTCCACTTCTCCATCTCCAACACTAGATACTTTCGCACCATCCTTACCATCAGCCCTAATGCTATGCTTATCACTACAACTGTCAACCTGAAACTTCTCAACGTCTTCGAGAGTAAACCAATCTTTAGTAATCTGCAAAACCAAAATAACAGTTCTTTGAAATTAGAATATTATACACTTCATCAAACACCAATTCTTAGATAGACAATAATGTAAATCTTAACACTTACGAAGTTGGTGTACCCTTCCACATTGCTAGAGTGTACAAGTGCATTCTCCATGAAAAGTTTAGCATAGAGAAGCACACTTTTTCCTTCCATGATGTATAGGTCTAACACAAACCTATAAACACATTAAGTGCAGTCATGAAAATATTGCATTTTCTAGATAATAAAATAACAGGAAAACATAGTATACAAATGTTTGTGTTCTCTTACTTTCTAATTTCAGGATCATATCTATGCCTAGCTGACTTTAAAGAGTCCAAAACTAAGATGCATGGATTTTTCTCAGCATGGTTGAATCCACATTGGATAAGCAGAGTCCAATGAGACCTTCAGCTCAGTCCAATGAAAAGAAAGTACTCAAATTCTTCCACAATGGCTCACCAATGTACCAATATGAAAAACAGGGGGAATGTTTGAAACATACCAGAGAACTATTGGAACGATGACATAATGCTTTGAAAATATGTTGCTTTTCTTCTTAATCCAAGCCAAAACTCTCTCACGTTGTTGGTCTCTGATGTATAGGATGAAGTAAAGGGAACCAATATACAAAATGTGTTTCCTCCTTGCATATGGAATACCATTCCAGATGATTCTGAGTTTTCAAATTGTATGAAACAAAGACTAATAAACACCAGTAAGAAATGCATCTATCATTTCCATGTATATAATTCAAGATAACAGAAGAAAGAAGAATATGAAATTTGTTAACAAAAAATTAAAAAGAACGAATATGGAACTTACTCAAAGTAATGTTCAAACAATTTCGAGTCTAACATTCCATTTGTCGTTTCTGAACCCAAGTTTTCAGACATTCTCCTTGTCGACCGACGTCTTGGTTTCATTGCCGGTGAGGATGAAGCTTCAATTGTCATCTTCATTCTCCTCTTTTCACTTACTCTATGGTTGTCAAAATCTATCAGTGGAGTGCTTAACGTGTGTGATTAGTTTGGTTTTGTGAAGCCTCTGAACTCTGCAAATATGAGAACTTTGGATGACGAATGAATTGGATGGGAAAAGTACCTTACGTAGGGCTGGTATGCATTGGGGGGCGTGGGATCAACCATATAAGGCAAGACAAAGGGGTAGGTTTTAGAGAGGGGTGGAAATTACCCCGTTGGCCACAGTCCACAAAATTTTCTAAACCCTAAATCATTAATCTAGTCAGATTTTGTCTAAATTTGGCCAGAAATATAAAAAAGGATTCTAATCACAATTCTTTTTTATTTTGGGGATCTTAATGTCCCAAAAAAAAAAAGTTTGGGACCATATAGTCAAAGACTTGAAATTTTAGGGACTAAATAAGCCAATATTCCATAATTTTATTAGAAGTTAACTAAACTTCTAAAGCTCTTTCTTGGATATTTAATCCATAAAAGAAATGATGTTTTTTGGTTTTTATCCCGAATCTTTGAAGCATGTTTAATCTAAATCCAGTGTAATTAGATGAAGAGAACTTTTCATCTTGTATCTTTTTTAATTTTCTTTTATCTATTAAAATAACTTGTTTATATTCTCCTTTATACTCAAAAGAGTTAACAATTATATTAGAAGAACTAGCTTCAATTATTTCTTGATCATTCATCTTCAGAGGTAGATTCATATTCTGTGTTGGTATAAATGTATAGACTACAATCTAATTCTATATTTTCAAAATCATTTGTGTATAAATTCTCCTTGGCTTATCATTTCTTATATATCTTTATCAATCTCAAATTTTTTCTTATTTTTATCAAATTTTTAATGCATCTGTTGGTAAAATGTCCAATCTCATGATAATAGTAACTCTTACAATCTTTTATAGATTTATTATCTCTTTTCTTTCTTTGATATGTTGGTTTATATGGTTTATTATATCCTTTCCTTCTGAAGTATCTGACTTCGCTCTTTTTGAAATATCTCTTTTTATATAATTATCTTTTTTTATATTTTCTTTTTATCTTACCATAATAGTAAGATCACATCCGATCATTAACGGCATCTTTTGGTTAGCGCAACAAAGAGAAACTCTTTTCTTTAATCCTCTAGTCATTTTTGCTAATATTGCATCTCCACACCATTCACTTAGCTTATCCTTTAAATGTGTTATTCTTTTTCCTAAAGTATCTTCTGTTCCAGGATTATAACTATCTATTAATTTTCTACCCTAAGGGTCAGGAATCTTAGTAAAAAGCGTTGGTAAATAGCTTTGTGTATCTGTCACTCTATTGTAAATATGATAGTAATAATCTTGAAACACACTGATGTGAGGCTGTCGAACCCTACTCAAATAGAAATCAATTCAGTTACAAATTTGTAGTAATAGCAACAACCCAAGTCGTTTCTCTAAAGGATTAAAATTGTGTATTTAACAGATTAAGGGTACAATAGAATTGGGGGGTTTTAATTTGTAGAAATTTAAGAGAATAAAAATTCAAAATTAAGAAAAATAAATTTATAAAGCTACCAGTCCAAGAACTATCTAGATTCCGTTTAGTTTATCATTGAACACTCAAGATAAAATTGAAATTAATTATCTGATTAACCTGATTAGCCGAGATCTCGCACTAATCAATTCTCTACTAGATGATCACCTAGAATTCAACTAATCAACAATTAACAAATCCACAATCGTGTAATTTATCAATGAAAACTAGAATGGGATTTCTTCTCCATTTGTGTTGAAACCCAAGGAATCTCTACAGCTCCTTGGGACACTTTTCCCTACATGGATTAAGAAGCAAATGATCATTTAGCTTCGTTAACAAAAGAGAAACCAGATATTGAATTGTTTATCAAATCATTTAACGATTTACTTACATTGAAGAAAACTTTTCGCTCATGAACTTCACTACTGTCAAAATCAAGATCATCTAGGACAAGAGCTAGTTTGGCTTGGAACTATTTGCATTCATCAAGTGGTAAACCACCCTTCTGTGGGCCACAAAACCAAAAAATTATATCCATCATCTATGAGTAAGTTTCCCAAAAATGTAAAAAAAAAAAATCAGATTGAAGTTTAAGAATTGCTTACAAAGTGCCCTCCAATGTGAACACTTTAGGAGCACTCTCAATGAAAAGTTGAGAAAACAGAAGAACATAATACCCGCACTCCTCACTAACCACTTGTTGTAGGACCCAACAAAAAAAAAAGAGAGGAAATGTCATCTTTACTGATTTGAACGGATGCTTAGTTTAGAAAAATGTATTTGCAAACAAGTGGCTTTATCCATAACCCTCAAATACTGGTGGTGAATATCAACAATGAACCTACAATGTTGCAGAAATTTTGTTAGAACAAACAATCCAAGATGGCAGAAATGTACAATTTTTAGATACTGTCATAAACTAGATGGAAATGGAAATACCGTCTAGCTAAAGTTTCAATTTCCCTATAATCTACTGATCCCAAGGAGTCCAACAAGATGACATATTTCTGCTTTGACTCAGTGTTGTCATTGAATCCTCAAAACATCAACAAAGACCAATGAGTCATGCTTAAATGATTGGAAATTACTTGTTAGCTTATTGCATAGAACAACTATATTTAGTAATAAAATGTGTTTAAAAATGTACCATAGAACTACTGGAACCAAAATGTATTCCTTGTCGAAAATGCCCTTCTTTCGTATGCACTCCAGGACATGATCTCTCTTTCCAGTTGAATAGGCATGAAGCCAAAGCGAGTCCAAGTAAGAAAACAAGCATTGCCTCTCATCTGGAATAGTGCTCCATAACTACCTACAATTTAATAAATAAATGTGAATCTTATACCATACATGAATTCAAGTAAAGACAACTTATAATATTCAGATGTATATTTCAAAGTATATGTATGGTGCTATTGAGAAGGAACACATGAGACATGGTATAGAAGTTGTCAATTGTTTTATGCCATTGGACTTGTGGACTGATTATAAGGATACTTTAATTGGAAATGTTGGAAGTATTCAATAGGTGCTCTTTATCTTATTTCTGCTACTGTTTGTGGAAAAGAATGTAAATATACATTAAGGAGTCAATTGTATTTTAAGACTATTTAACAGATGTAATTTTATTATACTTTGTTCAGGTCAACGGATCTGGACTATCTAAAAACCGGTATTGTGGAAGGTATTTACTCGATTGGTTATGCTTCGATAGAACTCGCCTTGCCTAATTTATTTGCACAATTAAGATTGAGATATGGTAACAAAAGTATTAAGGTTGATAAGATTTTGATTAAGTACTCTCTTTTGTGTGCCCCCAATGCAAATGGTGTTGTTAGGGTGAAATATATACGATAGGTTGTTTGGATGGTAGTGATTCCTTGCAAGCATATTTTGTCTTTCCCAAGGACTGTCAGTGCGAGTTGATTTATTATGGGAACGATTATTGCTCTATTAATGAAAAAATTGTTCCTTGGGTTGTTAAATACAGTTTGGAGGATTCTAACATAAAACAAGTAATGACTTATTGTAAGATGAACGGTTACTTAAAGTATTCTACTACCGAGAAGCCAGATGATAGCGTCATGAGAGCTCAAGTTATTCAGGTGTTATCAAAGAAATATTGGGTTGAAAACGTTGATGTGTGGCATTGTGCTCCTAGTAAGGTTGTCCTTATGCTTGCTAGATCTTTGTCACTTTCCTTACCCAAACTTTGAAGAGTAAATTTCTTGGGGGTTTTGGAGAGTCTGGATAGTCTATTGAAGATAGGAGAGGCCATTATGGTATTTGCGAGAACGACTTACGGAAGCGCGAAAGTGAAATGGATCCAGGTCCATCTGTTTCAGAAGTGGGTCTGCTTGAAAGAAAGGGTTCTGTAGTTGTGGAAACACAAGAACTTTCTAATGTTTTAAATGAGTTTTGCATCCCAGCCACATCCTAAACAGTGGCAACGATGTTCGGAGGATGGGAATTTCTTGAATCCTCCTTAACCAATGTTCTCCGTCTGCTTCTTGTCAAAGGCATCTTCAGAAATTGACCTGTAATATACATCACAACATCCAAGTTTTAGTTTTTAAAATTCTGCAGCAAGGTTTACTTTAAATGGCTGTAAACATGAATGTAAATGGTTGTAATCTTGTAATCATTTGTTTCATCATATCCTTTAATAAAATGATTGAATTTTCATTACAGTAATTGATCTAAAGAAACCTTCTTGGATCTAGAGTAATCTGCAATTTTCATTAGTGTAATGTAATTTTCTAGTGCAATCATTAGTGTAATGTAATTTTCATAACCGTATCCTACCAACTGACTAACTTTGTTTCATCTAGAAGCCTTCTTTTATGTCTTAAAACTTAGATGTACTTAATAAGCAAACTCCTTGTTCAGTGAAATAGGTTTTTTTAAAAAAAATATTTAATTAAAATAAAAATCAAACAAAAAAAGACGGTTTTGAAAAATTGAGAGAAAAAGAATAGTATGTGATTTAAAATATTATATTAGATATAAGAGAATATTATATATATATATATATTAATATTATGAGGGGAAAGTGAAAAAACAAAATTGAAAGTTGAGAGAAAGAGATTTAAAATAGTTTTTTTTTAAAAAGTATTTAATTAAAAAAAGGGTTTTGAAAAGTTGTGGAAGTGGGGGTTTGAACCCTGCAAAATCATTATGCTAACTTATACTATGTTAACATAATCTAATTCTTATAGATATATTCACATAAAAAACACATGTATATGGCGACCTATGACATAATATTACAACTATTGTAGTTTTTTATATACGAAGGCTTTGAAGCCCGTGGTATATGAAGCAGTTTTTGGTGATTTGACTTTCATAAAAAAGTATCAATTTATCTTTTTAATAAGTATAATTAGCGGTGATATCATTGAGCAAGTGGATGTATATCTTCTACTTTAAGGAGATTGTTAATGAAACTTTATATTAAAAATCAACATGTTTTAAGAAATATAATATTCAATTTCAGACAATTTAAAATAGAAATAAAGACTTTCAACTCCGAATCGAAGGAGTTTTTTTTTTTTACATTTAAAATACCATTAATTTTGCATATGTGCCTAATAACTTTACTTTATAATTGTAACTAGGATAAAAACTCAATTAATATGTGGGAAGTCATTAATAAGAGTTGTATAAAGTGCAAAATAATAAAAATAAAAAGAAAATTTTAATTGAGAAAAATTAATTTAATTTCTCATTCATTACCCATTGAAATTAATAACGTTTCTAAGATTAAAAATTAAGAAATAAGAAAATACATAATGGTATTTTTCAATTATTTTAGAAACATTCAATTAGTAAAATTCATATTAGTTAATATAGTTTTTTAAAATTAATTATAGTTTATTATAGATATTCTCAAATTATATTATACGTTAAATGTACTTTTACATATCTTTATATTTTGAAATATTATGTAATAATATGTTATCACAGTTATGTTCGTTTAAATAAATTGTATGATTTTTTTTATTTAAATGAGTATTTGTTGCAGTAAGAAATGTTATTATCACTGTTAATTTTGCTTCCGTGTATACTAAACTAAAAATAAAAGAGTAATTGAAAATAATAATTCAATGAGTCATCTACCACTCGTCAAATTATCATCTTTTTTTTATTATCCAAAATTAATTTTCTAAATTTTCTTTCTATATACATTACATCTTAATAGACATTATCAATTATATTTTTACTTCAATGAATGTTTAATTAATTTTATTTTTAAATTTATAAGATATATATAGAGTTAGAGAGAGATTATTACATTAATTTATTTTAATTGTAAAATTAAATACTAACAGATATAATTTATTGTATATAAGGTATCTTACTATTAAAGTTAGTTATTTACTTCATAATTAAAAAAATTTTAAAAAAGACTTTGGCGGCTTTGGGGAAAAAAAAAACCAGAAAAAGGAGGATGTAAAGAATTGGTGGGAATCAATTGTTTTCCCCAACTAACGGTTTCTGTCTTTACTAACCCTTTTTTTTTATAAGTATTCTCCGAGTCAGACTCATACACGCATTTTAACTTTATCGCTAATAACTACAAACTCATCAAGATTAAAATCTGCAACAATATCAAGTCGAATTTATTACCAGCATTATGCAAGCTGTACCTTCAAACTATTCGATCACACCCTTAGATGCTCTTTACTAACCCTTTACAATCTAATTAATTTCTTTTTCTTACTCTACTCATTTCTTTTTCTTCTATTTTATTGTTCTTTTTTTTTATATTTATTATTATAGCTCGAAACTTGACATTTGTACAATTTCTTATAATAATAATAATATAGATGTTAATTCTTAAGAATAAGGATATTTTAGTCATTAGACATCCTACTTTTTAGCAAATTTAATGATTTATTAGTTCTAATGCTATAAAATTCTATTGTGTATCTAATTTTTGAAGGGTTTGAATATTCGAATATATATTTGCATAACACTCTTTAGTACATTAGTAAAAAAATTTACATGTGTTCTAAAAGATAAAGTACTTTAAATTTTTTAGACCCACACAAAAAATATAGCAGAAAATATTGCAGCAAAATAAAGTCATTCAACATATAACCATCGAACCTTTTTCCATATTTTCTATTTAAAACTTTTGAAAGAGGATAGAAAATCAGAGCATTCAGCTGGAGCCAATCAAGATTCTTAGCAGACTTTGTAAAAAAGAAATTAATCAAAATTTTCATGCGGATGTTGTTGGAAGATTATAGTGTAAAGGAAGAGAAAATTATAATGCTTTTATTTTGTTTTGATGTAAATATTTTACTTAATAATATCTAATTTTTAAAGTCTAATTCATTTTCAGGAGAAATTTTGACCTGTTCAATGGAAACTCCAACTTAGGGACATTTATCATTATAGTAGGTCTGGCTTGTTTGGACCAAATTGACTATATATTTATATATTTTTAATCGGATCTAGGTTACATTGGCCTACTAATCAACTAAGAATGCAAGGTTACTTTAACACCGAGCTAGTCTTGCTTGTCTCGATTTGACTGATTTGATAGTTGTAATTTTATGACCTACTACTACTACTATTATTATTATTATTATTATTATTATTATTATTATTATTATTATTATTAGCTCCAAATATACAAAAATTATTTATGTTTTATACAAAATATTCATAAGCCTTTTTTTTTAACTACCTATATTCATAATCTTTTTACAGTCATCTTTTTATACCCCACTCCTATCTTCAACAATGGAATTCGGTCACTTCTTTCACTTAACCTTCATGTGCAATTTTTTTAGGGGCAAAAATGTCCATCCAACCCCCTTCCCACCAAAATAAAACGGTTCCAACCCACAACTCATTTAACTTAAATGACCTGACCCATATGTATAAGAAAATCCCAAAATCAATCTTGCAAGACACATTACAATTACTCCAAATTCAATTGTTCAAGCTTCACCTCCAAAATCACAAACACCCGACAATCTTCCTAACAAAATGAAGAATCTTGAACCCTAATTCAAATACCTTGAGCCGCAATCCAACTATTGGTATCTCGAATCACTATTCGTTACTTTTAGTTAAGAAAGTTATAGAGGTTGTCCAAAAACCCATGCCTAATCGGAGTTAAAGAGCATGGGTACTCTAAAAAGGATTATAGCTAGGCATGAAATTCCATTTTACGGTAATATCTTCTCTTCTTTTTAACCCGATTTGTTTTAATTTCATTTCGTTACTAGTATTTAGGTTTTTTTTTTACTTCAAATTAGGGCATTTTGTTATGTTTATTCTCGTGAGATGTTTGTTTGTAGTTTGTAAGTTATGGCAATGTCTTCTTTTCAAAGCTTTAGTGATTTGCTGAACAATAGTTCACTGGGATCTTATTTTGAAATTGCACACATCCTTGTAGGGGCATTTTGTTCTCTTCTTTTTTTCATCATCTTTTTGTCCAGTATGATGATTCTTTGTTGTTTCTTTAATATTTAATTTTAATTTCTCGTCTTGGGTACGAATGTGTAAGTTGTGTAGTGCATATACGTGACAATGATATTTGTTTGATTGTTTTACAAACTCTTCAACTCTATTCTATGTCCCTAACATGCCTTTTGTGGTCCCTTATCCTTTGTATTACTATTAGTTTGGGCTACATAAGAAAGTACAGGGTATTGGTATAACTTACAGGGGCATGGGGAATATAAATTTTTATTCAAGCCATCACTGATGAAGATGCCATGTTAATGGTTGATGCAGGTGTTGAAACAGGGATAGTGGAAGTTTATATGGTACATACTTTAGACCCTTGGTTTAATTTACCACTATTACCTACCCCACCACTTGAACCTATTCAATCTGAAGAAGTTGTTCCTAGTAGACCTAATGACGTGGTTTCGGAAATAAGAAAGAGACAAGGAGAAAAAGTTGGGTATAGTGAAGGACCTTCAACTATTGAGAAAGGAAAAAGATTTTTTACACCAAGAAAATCAATTGCCAAGAAGACTGCTGGGCCACCATCACAGAATAAGTTGAAAGACAGAACTGTTAATAGAAATTTGGATGCATCATCTAGAGGTGGGAGGGAAAATGGGGACCATTTAGATAGTGATGATGATTAGCAGTGGCAAGTGAGTCGGGCTAGCCCACCAACTTTCTTGGCCCAGCCCATAGGGGGACGATGTAAATAGTGTCATAGGCCAGCCCCTCCACCAGCTCCTCCAAGCCCGCAACGTGCAGAAGACTGAAATTCAGTCCAGACCAAGCCCACAAGCCTCAATGGTAACTAGACCAGCCCATGAACCAACCCAGCTCATCTAAATTGGCTCGGCCGGTCAAGCCTCAATGGTAACTAGACCGTTTGAAAATCAAATGGATTCCAACATTTAAAAAAACATAAAATATATACAAAAATGCCATCAACGGCTATTTTGTAAAAAATCTATAAATATCCCCTATTAATATTATTTCGCCAAGGACCCTCTCTAGTCTCCATTCTTCATCCTACTACTCTTTAATCTCAACTCAATCTCTGTTGTTTGTGTGAAAATTTATATTAAGAGTTTGGATTTAGAAGGAGTTTGTGAAGCAATTTGGTGTTCCATCTTCCACAATTTCTGACTAATTCTTCCAAGTTCCGATTTTAAGTTCGTTTTTCTCTACTTATATTCTAATTGGATAGATTTGTTAAATTTTATTCATTTGAATTGCTTTTTATTTCTTTCTTGATTGCTTTTATTTATTTAGATTGGTTTTTATTAGTCATATATTTTAATTTCTTTCACCATGTAATTTATAAATGGATAGATCTTGAATATGATCTTAGAACTAATTTCCCTAAACCCGAAGAAATAGAAACATTATGTGATGATATTGATCCCGATGATGTTGATGAAATACAGATCCCCACTAGTCATTTGGGTCAAGCGAGTACATCCCCATGTAGCACAAGTAGAGCAAAAGAAAAAAAAATAGTTAGTTTGGAAAATCTTTAACAAAGAAGATAATAAAGCAGTTTCTTAACTTTGTTGTAAAATATACTCACATAAAATTGGGAGTGGGATGGGGACTTTAAAATATACTCACATAAAAAATGAACAACCCAAGTTTAATGAAGATTTGCAAAAACAACAAAAAATTGATGTAGCAGGGTGATGAAGATCAAGTTCCTAAGATACCTTCCGGACCTATAACTAGAGCTAGGGCTTCAAAGGTGAGGAAGGCTTTCATGACATTCATTCAAGGAAAGGAAGAACACTTTGATTTTGAAGACATGTGTAATGGAACTAAACTTGAGGATGAAAATGGAAACATAAAGCTTTGGAATATATCAATAAATGAAGGTTTAGAAAGCTCAAATTCATGCCATGAAAGTATCAATGAAGAGGGAAGTGGAATACAACAAGAAAGCATGAAGAAATGAAGTAGAAAACGTTGCTACAGTACCCTGCTACAATATCCCATTTTTTTTTTATGTCTTTCTTGTCTTTAATTTATTTTAGAGGGTGTTTTATGTCTTTAATAGCCCAAGAACGAATTGTAGGATGTTTTAGGGTTCATTACTATATTTATATCATATCTTGTAAGTTGAAGGATCTTTTGAATAATCTAAAAACATATTGCCTCCTTTGAGAGAAAACTTAAAAGATCAAAGTGATCTTTACTTGAGAGTTTCTTCATGAACTTACTAGGGTTGTTGAGAGACTACTTCTGAGACATTCTTTCACTTTGGTTTAGGGTGTAGAAGGTCTTATAAAACTTGTAGATTGGTTAGGGTTTTTCATAATCTTGGTCAATCTATATTACTAAACTTGAATCTTTGATGAATCTTGGGAAATTTGTTTAATTGTGAGTTATTCTAAGGATTGAGCCAATGAATTGAGAAACTTCAATCCAAGGAGTCACATCATTTTGGTATCAGAGTCTTGGTTCTCATCAAGAGGTTTGACTATCTTTTGATTGCTTTCTTGTTCTTATGCTAAAGATCACATTTTTCTTCTTCGAATTCTTATGATCTTATATGTGTTTGTTTTTATTCTTTAAATTTGTCCTACCTTATCTTTTATGATCAATTTTTGTGTGAATCTAGCCTAAGGCCAAAAACAAGGGTTGATTCAGGGTGTTAAGTGATTGTTCTTCTTCTTCTATCTTCATAAACAAAAACTATCTTCTTCTTCTATCTTCATAAACAAAAACTACAAAAAGAAAGAGTACCAAACTACCCAAAATTCCAACTGAAAAATTAAGCAAAAGAAGAATTTCGAAAATCTGGAATTTTTGGGGATTTGGATTGAAAAACCCTTATGTCTTGATCAATTGATGTTTGGGGAAGATTGTGGATGAAATTTGAAGTTGATATTACATAAATCAAGCCAAATTGAATCTACAAGATTTGGTTGAGTGAAGTGAAATTGCAAAAAAATTTTTGGTCACAAAATTCTTTGCCTTCAAGGTGTTTGATAGAATGCCTCTTATAAAATTTCTTTGACTCCTTCAATTAATTGA
>JAWZTD010033443.1:0-14132 GCA_035221335.1 Echites panduratus
ATTTCTTCATGGCTGTGCAAGGTCCATGTCCAGCCTTCCAAATTGATTTATGAGCTCCTTATTCTCTCTTAAACTTCATCAAGATCTTGAGCTTTAATCACATTAAAAGGTTTGGTTGAAATCACTTCATCTTGAAGTGTTCTTCTTTGGAAAATGGCTTCAAAATCAATGAATTCTTCTCTTCCTTGAATGAATATCATCAATGCTTGTCTTATCTTTGAAGCCCTTGATCTAATGATAGGACCACTTGGTATCTTAGGACATGGATCATCATCATTCCCCCTCTCCACAAAGATTTGTCCTCAAAATCTTCTAGTCTTTAAAAATAAATTTTATCTTTGTAATCATATTTCCAAGTTGTTTCAATCAAAGCTCCTTGGTCTCTATCATTCTTGATGGGGTTTGTGTCATCGGTTGAGAAGGAAATCAGTAAGAAGAAGTTAGATAAGGAGCTTTCTAAACATCTTTCCACTCTCCATCCATCGGTAAGACTTCTGATCTTCATGATATCATTACATTTCTTTTCTTATTTTTTGAGATTTTAAATGACTTTCGTTTTCCTTTTAGTCATATGTCCAGTTAGGTGGGCAGCTACAAAGGAATGTTCAGAGAAGGAAAGAAGAGGATGACCTCCAACAGGTCATCCATAGTCTGTTGGAAGCTAACAATAAAAATGATAGTGAAATCTTCATTCTGAAAAAGCAAGGTGCGGAGCGGGAATCTGATTCATCTGGACTGACTTTTCTCGCATCCCTGATTTCCATGTCTGTCAGCGAAGAAAGGGCAAATAGCGGAATCTAATATCAGTATGTCAGGAAGGGAAGGGGGTTCGCCTTTAGAACCGACCCAACGCACCGTGCGACCTCTTCTACTTCTGATAGTATAGTCTAGTTTGCTCTTGAATGGCCCATCCAGGTGGTGAATCAGAAGAGGTAGGGAGCCCTCGTCCTACGGCTGCTCAGTGTCCTTGGGGGCCCCTTAAATCCCCCTCAGTAATTATAGGAGATGTTAGCCCTAAAGATACCGCGCTTGCGAATTAGGGTGTCCTTTCTGTAACAACGGATATCAATACTCTCACCCTCAGATATAGATGGAAACCCCAAGCTTGACACTTTCACTATTGACTCTTACGCCGTCGGCTCTTTTCTTGAGATAGAGTTCACATAGCCGCACCCAACGCCTGGTAGCTAAGTTGGTATGGAAGAACTGTTGCACCACAGGAAATCCTTCTCTATACAAGTTCTCGGACGAGGTTTTTGAACAGAACTTCAATAGGTGAGAGGTGTAAGCACCGGCATAGATAGTGAGCCCTACTGAGGACGGTTGGGAGCCCTTTCCTCTGCCGGGGACTTCCACGAAATGGGTAGCAATCATTAATCCGGGATGCACTTCGGAGGAACCGCCCCCACCAGGCAGGAGGCCACTTTTGAGTTTCTGAGTTAGGCATTCGTTAGGAAATTAGGCTTCGGGAAGAGCTAAGTAGATCTGGAACTCTTTGAATCGACCAAGTTTTCAAGTTCTTGAGTTAATGATCTAAGCCAGCCATATGAGTTGGCTTTGATTCCGAGATGAATTACTCTAGAGAACACAGTGAATTTCACTTCCTCTTATTTGATTAATAGAACAAGAACTCAAAACAAGATTATCGTATATGATCGTAGAAACTGTGTAAAAGCCGATTAAGGATTTCCTTTGTAGGCCACAGACGAGACGGCTACGATTGGTAGAGGTACCTCGTCGATATCCTTGCTGAAGTAGGCCGACTATACTATATAGGGTGCCATTCCTTCTACAATTGCCATTGATCCAGTTTCTATTGTATTTTTTTATAGTCCTACTTGCGGACAGTGTCAAGTTCCTTTTCAGGAAATGGGATAAAGCTTACCTCTAGTCTCTTTTATTATGTCTTCTTCTTACCTGGGGTTTGAGTTTCAATGGAAGTACTTGGTAGGAAATGACTTGACTGACAAGTTAGGTGCGGGATTTCCCCGGGACTTGTACGCAGCACTTGTACGGAGGTCAATGTTGTAACTCTTTTCTTATCAAAAAGGAGAGGACCCTACTCTATTCTCGAACCCTCTGCCGAGCTCTACCGTGCCAGCATTTCCTTTTGAAGGGGCCAAAATTTACATTAAGAAGACTTCTATTGCATCAAGAGGGGTAACCCCAAGAAAGAGGGCTTACGTTCACAACTGATTGGAATCGTCCGTAGAGGAGATCAGCAGCGGTGAACTCATCCTCGGCTTCTCTTATTTGGATATCATCTTGTCCGCTCAATTATGCATCTAATCGGCTCTTATCGAGCCTACAAAAGTCAACCTTTCTAAATGCACACACTTTACCGTGCGGACGGAAAGCCCTCGCCTCGATTAATGCCATGGCCAGAATAAGACAGCTTCAACAGTTGTTTACGGAATGATCTTCAATCTATGAGGTAAATCGCTAACGATTCAAACTCATGAACACAATGCTGGATTGCTAGCTTATGGAGAAGAAGGGAATCATTCTTGTAGAGCTGCTACCAAGGAGCTAGAAAAGGTAAAAGTCTAGCTCAAATGGGCAGAAGATGACTGGTTCTGCACCAAGGAGGAACTCAGCAAGACTTAGAGGCAGCTTTAGAAGGTCCTTGAATAACTCGATGAGTCTGGAGGAAGGAGCAAGGACCTCCTGGAAATATCCAATGAGCTACAAAAGAAAGAGGAGGTTATGCATTCTCATGTGGACAAAATCACCCGAGCTATGGCCCAAGATCAGTCCTAATTTGAGCTGGCTGTGGAGGAGTTCTAGAACCTTCAAGAGAAGTTTACCAAGGTAGGGGATTTCAAGGTAGATTATCTCTTGGCATTTGTGACCTTCAGAAGCTATGTGGAGAAGCTTATTGGCCCTATTACCATTTCAATGTACGTGGAGAGCTTCAATAGACTTTAGGAGCTCAATATAGCTTTGAAGCCTGATCCCTCCATACATGAAGGTCTCTTTCATCCCGACCCAGCATAGAAAGGACTTCCCTGGCAGGATGAAGCCTCCAATAGTGTTAAAGCTACTACCCGTCTTTTGAAGACCTCCACTCCAGTTCAAGAAGCATTGCATGTCATTGATGAGCCTCACCAAGCAGAATATTTTGATCTTCCGACCACTGTCGACCTTGGATCTAATTTTGTTGGTACTTCGGAGCTTGAAGCTAATGTAAACATTCATCATCCTAGTTCCCTTTACTAGCTTTCCAATAATACTAATTTTGAGGATTTTTGTGGGGAATTTATGGTTGTTGGTGTATGTCAAAATGAAGGGACCCCTGTTACCAAAACCATCTTCCAATACCTACCATAGATCTTAGGACCTCCAATAATGGCCAATTGGTAGAGCCTCTAGTGGAAGCTACTTAAACTGTTCTTCTAGAAGTTGTGGAACCTGCTTAAGCGTTAGAGGAGGTTGTAGAAGGTGAAGGGCAACTGCAGCCCAAGGTCACCGAGAAGGAGACTACTTAAGTGACTCAGCCTTAAAGCTTTTATGCTTTCTTCTTTTTTATTGATGAACAATTTATTCATTTTTTGGGATGTAATTGGATATTGTGCATTTTGAGCTTCTTTCTTTTCTACTTATTTGTACAACTTCTCCTTTCTTTTTGCATACTTGTAGAGTATCTTTTTCTGACTTCCTCAATGAATATGCATTTTTCACAATGACTGTGTGCCAGTACTTTGAAAGAAGTCTTCATAGCAAAAAAGAGCTTCATAATATTTAGACATGTAGAAAAGAGATCTTCATGCTATTTAGATTTCGCAGAAATGCACTAAAGAAACTGGGCCATATACGATAGAGCTTTTACGGGGATCAAAAGCCAATCACAAATGGTGATTTTATACTTCAAGCCGTTGTATATGGTATTATATATGGTGCCCATAATCTTGACTTTATACGACAGGCTGTCATATAAAGTATAGACTATACGACGGCCATAACGAATGCTGTATTTTACATGACAGAGAGAGAGCCGTAATATATAATGAAAAGTATATACAACGGCCCGTAGCAAAAGACTTTTCCCATTGTGTTTTTGGTTATATACAGAGGTCTTGTAGCCGCAATATATATTCAGGTATATACCATGGCCTTAAGACCGTTGTATATGGGCTTTTACCTATATATATATATTTTTTTTTTTTTTGGATTTTTTTTCTGAATTATAATAGTTAAAAGTTTCAATGCATATTTTTCAAGGAAAAATGTTTTTCAAAAATATTTATTTTGCATATTTAAAGTATGAAAACAATAACAAATTTTCTAGTATCAAACTTTTCTCTCTTCACTAAGTAGAATTGAAAAAAAATATATAACAAACTAATGTCCAAATAATTAATTGTTCTTTAACAATAATATAGTTTAGTTACAAAAGAATCAAAAAATACAAAAGATGAAAAGTTTCCCTTATCAGAAAGTGAGAAAGCTAAGGTTGCTCTTGTTTGAATTGACAGCTCCTGCTAATAACCATTAGATGGAAATACAAAAAGCATATAATTACTTTGACCCTGTAGAATTCCAAGTTGCCGTTCTCCCTTCACAAATTTTAGAAAATTTTGACAAAATTCCCCTTCAAAATAGAACATTTTCTAGGCTCGATGGCCACATCCAACTGCAATTCCAACAACAATTCAAACAGTTCCAACAACAACTCCAACAATTCCTTATTGCAACACCAAAATAACTGCCATCAAGAAAACCAACACTTTAGTTAAAGAAATCCCCCAACAAACATTCAAGACTCACATTGCAACTCAAAAGTAGAACAAAATCATAGTTTTGTTCTTGATCTCTTTAACTAATTATAAATTATTTATAATTTATTTATTTAACTAATTATTTAACTACAAGCAGTAAAATAATATATAAATTATTTACAATACCTATCATCATCATGATCTCTTTTTCTTTTTTATTCTTGCTGTTTCATATATAAATAATTTATATATTGAAATGTATTTAATTTGTCTCCTTTATATCTTAGAAATATTAATTGCCATCTAATAATTAGATAGAAATTTTTATATCTGTCACAGTTGTAAAAGTGATAGTGGGCAATGATTAAATTTAGACGGAAACTCTTTCAATAACATTTTAACTTAGTCATGCCTTTGTATTTAACATATTTTCTAAATATTCACAAACTTTTAAAAGAGACATAAACATGAAGAAAGTGTAACAGATCTACAACTACAATTGGCTGTAACTTGAGAACAAAAAAATTTAGTAGAAGCAAAATTTCTTAGATTACAAAGTGTCCTTGGAAAATTAACTTTGTACAACTTTCACAATCATCAGCCAACCTGCGAAATAATTAGACTAGTTAAGTAGGATTCTTTGGGAAAAAAATGAAAAAACTAATCCAAACAATACTTAAGAAACGTAGCTCACAACATGCTGAGAAGTCAAGAAGTGGGGTCTTGAAGGACATGATCGATAGCATCACCTCTGTGGTTTGGTATTCTACTAGTGGAACCAACCCCCGGTGCAGTGTTTGATGCCCTCGAGGTTGGGAACAGGGCTATCGATAATAGACCTGCAATGCTCAGGTTCATTCTTGACCAAATAGCTCTCATTTCCTCCTCTAATTGTTTTAACACCTCTTCACACATCTTCTCGCTCAATTCTCTCTCAAACTCCTCCTTCTCTAGGTAGAATTCCTCTCTTAAGTCCTTCTCATGTTGTAAACTATCATCCAATTGCTTACTCATCTGCTTGACTAACCTTGGTTGTACAATCCTTCAATGAGGTCATAGAGGGACCTTTTCCCATGCATCTTACACATTCCTTTCTCTCTCTACTGACCGAAGCCCTAAAGATGTCATTCTTTGCTACATCTGTGAGATAAAAAGATAATTATTAGTTAACACATGGTTGCGAAGACTTACTATAATTACTTTTGTAGTGTCATCAACGCTGGAGTCCTTCCTTTTTCTTGTTGCTAGAAACACATCAAACTAACTTGAGCCCTTGCCTTCGAAAAAGAGCTATGAAATAATGAAGAGGAACATAATCAGACATACCACCCATTTTACAATACAACTTAACTAGCAGAAATATATATAGGTACCTGCTACCGAACAATGGAATAGGGGGTCTTCCCTGTGAGATCAGGGAATATCTGATGCGCCCGATTCTGTAAATTTTGTGCAGCCTCCTACTATATACAAGTTTAATACAAATTCACTCGAGATAGAACATAATTGATAAATATTTATACTGGTATATTTTAAAACACTAATATTTTTTTTTTGAAGCCGTTTTGATGACGGGGGGTTTTGCAGACCCCTACCAGTTTATTTCATAAATAATTAGTACATCAAAGGGGACATAAAAGCCTTACTCCAAAAGATGAAGGAAATATTACATTCAAATAAGTAGCAAAATCTCTGAAACTCTTAAATTTGAAACCTTCATCTTATCTAGAATGCAAAATCCCTTGAGTAACCGGGGAAGAGAATTAAAATCTTGGAATATATGATCTTCACATGAATGATAGGAAACATTTGCCAAACCATCAGCAACTTGATTAGCCTCACGATAAATATGAGTTAATTGAAAATCCCCTTGAGCTAAAACTCTTCGAATAGAAACATAATAGAAATGGAGATGCAATGGATGAGAAGTCTTTTAGTTTATAGAATCAACTATAAACTTAGAATCCATTTGTATCAAAACATTCAGCCGTCCTCTTTGAACACATATCTTAAAGCCATGAAGAAGAGCACTAATTTCAGCTTCATTATTTGAAACCCTACCCAAATGATTAGCATAGGCAAACAAAAACTCCTCATTAGCTGTACGAAAGATGCCTCTAGTAGCAGCATTTCCATCTTTCTTTGATGCCCCATCAACATTCAAAACAATTCTATCCCTTGCTTGAGGGCTGATGTTGGAATTGAAAACCCCTAACCAAGTCCATGGAAGGTAATTTTCTACTCTGACTAAGCATATAAATATGAGAATTAATAACAGCAATGGCCTTCCAAATAGAGCTACTATCATTCAGGTTGGAATCCAAATAGCTCGACATATTAAGGTTGGAATCAAAAAGGACCAAACTCTCATTCCTTTACAAGAATTCCAAAAGTAAAACACCCCTTGAAGATTTGAATATTGCCCATGTATTCCCAACATCCTCATGTAATGCAGCCAAACCCCACTAGCAATAGAGCAATCAAAGAAAAGATGTTGCAATGTTTCAATATCTCTACCATAATGACATTTAGAAGTAAGACTAAATCCTATTCTTTTCCTTATGTCATCTAGAGGTAAAAAGCCATGAACAAGCTTTCATAAGAAAATTCTCCAGCTCAATGGCAGATTTGTCTCCAAGAAACGAGTCTCAACTTGTGTAACATAAGGCCTTCATTCCAACTCCTTCAAGCAAGGGCTAATTGAAAAAAGACCACTTGTATTCAGAGACCAAATTAATTGATCTTTATCATTGAAGTGAGGGATAGGAAATTGCAGAATTCTGTCAACCAAATGATCATCAAGAAAGTTGCGCAACTTATTTTCATCCCAGGTATCGCCCAAAATGAAATCTGAAATTCTATAATCTATAGCAGTCTCCGAATGTATTATTCTTGGATGAATAGCAGATAGTCCAATAGCTCTCAAAATGTATTACCGTAGGATGAATAGCAGATAGTCCAATAGCTCCATCAAGTAGCCAATTATCAAACAAAAATAAACTCTCTCCATTATTGAACAAAGTAATGATATGCTCCTCAACTTGAGTAGAGATGCCAGCAAGCCGCCTCCAAACCCTGGAGCCCATTGGATGCAAAGCATAACCCTTCTTGAGCTTATATTTTTGCATTATATATTTAGACCACAAGGAATTCCCAGCTCTAAATCGCCACCATAGTTTCATACTGTAAGCACAAATATAAGATGACAAAGAGTGAATGCCCAGACCACCATGTGAAATTGGAGTGTAGATTTTATCCCATTTACACCAATGTCTAGCTTGTCCCATTTCACTTGAGCCCCAAAAGAAATCAGAAAAGAGTTTATTCAAGTCTTTATGACCTGTTTTGGGGGATCAGAAACAGCTAATATATATGTTGCCATGGCCCCTAAAACATGCTTAATAAGAAGAACTCAACCACCAATGGATAAAAACTTCCTTTGCCAACCTGCAATCCTTATTCTAATTTTCTCAATCAATGAAGAATAAAATAAAATTTTTGCCTTTCTTGCAAAATTTGGACAACCTAAGAATGTGATAGGTCCCTCTTTGATCTTACAATTGGTGAGATCATATACCATTCATCTCCCCTGCAGGTTCATCCTTTTACCAACATACAATTCACTTTTATCAAAGTTGATTCTTGGTCCAGAACAGCCTTGATAGAAGAGAAAAAATTCCATTAGTTCTTTCAACCTTTTTCATTCCTGAGGTAAACACAATCACATCATCTGCGAAACTTAGATGTGATATAGGGGAACAAATTCTATCAGCATTGTAATCGCCCATCAGATTAGCATCCATTAAAGCATTCAATCCCTTAGATAAAACTTCAGCTGCAAGAAAGTGTTAGACAAAGGATCTCCTTGACGAAACCCCTAGACTAAATGCAAAAAACCACTTAAAACTAAATTGATCATAACAGAGAACTTGTTAAAACACAAGCAGTTTTTAATCAAGTTAATGAAATGCAAACTGAAACAAAATTTCGGGAGGACAGCCAAGATAAAATCCCAAGAAATCCATTCGAAAGCCTTTAGCATGTGTAGTTTTAGAATGATGTTTCCTCCTCCACACTTCTTATTTAAAGAATGAATCAATTCAAAAGCTAAAAGAATGTTATCAGCAATGTTTCTTTATTTCACAAAGCCTTCTTGGTTTTCACAAAGAAGATTGGGAATTAGGTAAGAAAGTCGAGTGGAGATTACCTTCCCAATGATTGTAGATGTAAAATAGCAGAGACTTATCAGACGAAAATCAACAAAAGAAATGGGGGAGTCCTTTTTTGGAATAAGAACAATCTGAGTAGCTGTCATGTACTGAGACATGTGAATTCTAGCCCAGAAATCCAGTAGAGCTTGCACAACATCCCATCTTAATATAAATATTTAGAACAATACAATTATAAAAAAAAAATAAACAAAACACGTTAACATCTTCTTGCTTCCAGTACGATCAAATTTTTTTCCACTGCCCAGGGGGAACTCTCGAATCCCCACAGGGTGGAATGCTGGGGCTGTCTTGATGGGGCTTGATGAGATCCCATGGAAGGACTAAGGCTTCAGAGGATCAAGATTTCAAGTGTTAAGAAAGCTTGAAGACATTGGTGTTCAAGCATGAAGAACAACATGATTTGAAGACCAATTTCAAGATGGAAAAAATTGATGAAATTAAAGAAGCTTTAAAGTCTTGGATTATAACATAAATGTTTTAGTTGGAGAGCTTCATTTCATGTCAACATTGCATCCAATTTGAAGAAGGATCAAAACTACGTGAAAGCTTGATAAAATTGAGCCAAAATAATCCACAAAAATGTTGGGGAAAGTGTCTATCCGGCGAATACCATTTTTCAGCCCAAAATGGACCAAAACAGAAGCTGTCCAGTCCTCTGTCAAGGCTCGGGTAGCTACAGTGATTCTGTTTTTTGATACTTGTTTTTATTGTAATTTTTTGTTTGGTTTAAAGGTGTTTTATATAATTATAAATACTTCATGTTTTGTAAAAGGGGTGTGCGTTAGCGCTCTTTATTGCAGGCCTTTAAGGTTAAGGGATTTTCTCGAGGTTTGGAAGATAGTGGAGAAAGGTCGGCTTTGGAACTCTATTTCTGCAGCAAGTTTTAAAGATCAATAGGAAGATTTATCTGAGCTAGCGCCATACATGTCCCTCCCCGAGCACTAGTTTCATTCCCGAGGATAAGAATATACGGTTTCAAAAATGCTTTCCAGCTGACTGCCAGCCCCTTTCGATGAACCTAGAATTTCTCAATGAGGAATCGAGACCATCCCTTGTCTTGGTTCTGTTGGACGGGCTCTCTGAATTGAACAAGATTCCCACTTCCGAGTTTGGATTGACGCCGGGTAGCTATAGTAATTCTGTTTTTTGAAACTTTTTTTTATTGTAATTTTTGTTTGGTTTAAGGTTGTTTTATGTAATTAACATCCTTGGATGACCTAATTAGAGTTTATTTGAGTCTTTGGTTATAAATACTTCATGTTTTGTAATCAAACACAACTTTGAATGATGAATTAAACACATTTCTCTTTGAGAGTTTTCTCTTTGCAAGATAAAACATGATCTTCTTTGAGTGTTTGTTCTTAGAATCCTTCTAGGGTTCTTGGACAATTCTTAGGGCTTCTTACACTTTAGTTGGGGTGTGATTAGTCTAACAAAATCAAGTCATTGGTTGATGTTGCAAGACAACATAGGTCAATGAAACAACCTTGATCTTTGAAAAAGTCTTGTGAATTTTGCTATGTGGTTGGAACCTTGGAGTTGGGCCATTGACATGGGAAACTTTAATTCCATGGGATCACATCATCTTGGTATCAGAGCTTAGGCTATTCATCTTAGATTTTAGTATCTTAATTCCTTTCTTTGTGTTGTTAGAAGATCATATTTGTTTCTAGAAAGATCTATGATCTTATATTTGTGATTTGTGTTTTGTTGTAACAAATCTATCTTACGGAAATGTGATCAATTGTGATTGTGTGGATCAAGCCTAAGGAGAAAAAAAGTGCTGATTCAATTTGTTAACTGTTTCTTCATCTATTTCTATCTCTACAAAAGAAAAATACGAGAAAAAAAAAGAACGAAAGAAGAATAACCAAAAGAAAGAAAAACAGAGCAAGAAAATTCTAAAAGAAAGTGAGAAAGAAAATTTCAAAAATCATCCAAAAATTGTTGAAACTGTTGCTAACTTGCTAGATTTATTGAATTGGGATGGAGTTGTTGATGTTTTGAATGTGATTTGCCTCTTGTTTGAGCCTAATTGTGATCAAATGACGTGATTACAAAAATTTGTACTATAGACATTATTTTGATAACAATTCTTTGAACGCTAAGTGTTTGATTAAATGCTTTTCATCTATCTTTTGACTCTAAGTGCATAATTCATTGCTCATTGACCTAAATCTCTGAAACTCTTATATCTTTGGTTCTAGTTGTTGACAACTATTGACTAATTGATTGAGTTTTGTGGACTACTTGCCATTCTTACCTAAGTTGTTTGCAATTGCTCATTAGAATTGTTCAAGAACTTGAAGAAGGGTTGAGAGTGGAAAAAGGCTGAGAGAAGTAAGATCATATAAATATAGATGTACCTCTTTGTTAAATGCATTCTATAAATATCAATATCCTAAATATAAACATGTAAAAAAAAGGTAGATGATAAATATTTAATAATCCTGCCAAAGAAGTTCTATTATTGCTCTATTTGAGTAGAGTATACTCACAAATTCACTCTGAACAACTAAATATCAAATGATGTCATGTAGCCAAGATTCATAGATACTACTAGGCTTAAATATCGATGAATCTCATCTTATTTCATGTCTCTAGATTCTATTTGGAGTAGATTTTTTTAATTTCTCTCATAATTCATATATTAATTTAACTTTTATATAATGCTTTAAATAGAACTTCTATATAACGTTTTAAATAGAAGCTATAATTCTAATACATATGATGATATTACACCATAATTTTATACCATTTATTTAACTAAGTAATGAATATTATAAGTGGAGTCACTATAGTTTGTATTAGGTTTATTTTAATTTCTCTCATAATTTATATATTAATTAATTTGTAATTTTTTAATTTAATTTTAGAATTATTGTAAGAGCTAAAAAAAATGGAAACTAAAATTTTTCTACAAAATTAAAATAAAACTATGTTTTCCCCTAATCATTATTAGCAGGGGTTTGAACTACTGTCTCTAAATAAAATGGAGGGAAAGTCAAAACAGATTGACATAAAAATTGAATGGAAAAATTAGAAGTTTAAAAATTGGCATTTGGATTTGATGGCTGAAGTCTAAAAAGTTGGAATTTGGATAACAAGAGGGAAAGTAGAGCTTTCATTTTTCTGATTACTAGCATCCAATTCAATTTCCCCTTTCACTTTTCTTTAAAGTATTTTTCACTGATCTGTCCTTAAATAAAAACTTGCTACGGTTGACTTTCAAAGCTAGCTGGTGGTGGGGTTGGGGGTACAGTTGCTACTTATTTGGCTTTTGTTATTTCTTATCTTATTCAGTGCTTCTAGTAACTATTTTGTTGTACAATACCTGGGTGTGATTGCTTCTTTCTTCGGCTTAAAAGCTAGGGCATAAGGGAGAATTACTTGTCTCACCTACTCTGCTCCTGTTGGTAGTTAAAGCTCGCTTGAGGTTTATGAGTCTGCTGATCAAGCAATCAGTATTCTATAAGGTACTCTTCTTTTTGTTTAGTGATGTTTTTGCAATTTTAATCTTATTATTCTACTAGGGGCTTTGAGGATTCGTGCTATGTAATATTTGAAGACTGCTGGTATGCAAGAAATTGATTTAATTGTCTCTCTACACTATTGGATGTCAGGGAAGTTGTTCACGACCTTTGATGATGTCCTGGATGACCTTAGACAAATTTTGAGCTTTTATGTTTATCTTGTATATAATTGTCAGCTTGCCTTGGTTACAACTTTAGTTTTCTATGTATGTCTTGCTATTTACTTTGTTAGGACCATAACTACTTTTTTACATATCCTTCTTAAGCCTAACCACTTTCCATTCACGTAGGTACAACACTTTCCCTATTGCTTTTGGTTTCTGATATAGAATATAATCTAAGCTATTCAAATGCCTTCAGAGAACTAGCTTAAGAAGTATTAACAGATATAGCAGGGACAACTCTTGACTTTCACCTAATTACCATTTATCCTGCTCTGCTAAGCAATTGCTAGGATACTTGGTAATTTTTTCACCAAATTTTAATAATTTTTTTCAGTATAATGGTCCTAGAAAGCAAATACCATAAGTTTGAAAGAACTAATAACTAGTATAACCTTCCACATTACTTACATGCTTAATTGAAGCCTTTGGGGTAACTTAGTGATAATGTTTGGTTTGGTGAAGAATTGACACAAGAAGTATATGGAGTTAGGAAATAATGAATAACCACTCACTACTCTATTAATTCACCTAGCGTAAGAGTAAGAAGACCTAACTATTTAGAACACAAGCGAACAAATTGAATACTATTCCTTAATTTTCCTATTGTAAAATAGATGCAAAAAGGGGCCTTTTATAATTTCAAGACTTGGAACAACCTCCAAGCATAGAATGACTTACTAGTAAATGTTTACAATTGACTTCACTTCTTTCATAACCTAGAAAAACAATAAAAATTACTATAAATTGAGTAAAACATATAAGACTTATTGAATTATCAAATCCCAATTATTCTAGATGACATCATTAAAAATAGCCAAAACATTGCTGCATTTCCCATCTTTTAAAAAGTTATGTTGCACAAGATGCAGTTTGGCAGGTCTTAGTATTTTCCTTATATTCTCTTGTAGAAGACTTCTTTTTGGGCTCTGTTTTTTGTGTTTGAAACTAGACTTCCTTAGCTTTCCAATGATATATAGCACATTATTTGGATCCTTCCCAAAGAATACAGTTAATTGTGCCAAGTTGACTTAAAATCTGACTTTGACAGATGAAAGATTTCATCAAGTGCACCAATTGATTCAAGTTTCTTAGCCATGAATTTCTTGCACAAACTAATCCTCTCACCACCTAGGCCTTCATCCTTGATTCCGAATTCATCTTGAATAAATTGGTGTCACTAACACTCACGAAGTCATTATTTTGTGAAGGTCAGGTCAAGTGACTTTCATTTCTCAATGCAATGGACTATGATTTTATTATTATTACTATTGTTGTTTAAAGGGTTGTTATTTAAAGAACTAAATAACATAATTCAAATATGGTTTAGACAAATTGGTTTGAAGTATGTCATATTTTCAAACTTTATGTTATATATACTTGGTTTTAAAGAAAAACTATCTAAACGGACAATGATGTGATTCATGCAAAGGATTCATTCTTCATTAACATAAACACATCAATTAACAACTTACCCAAGATTTCATC
>JAWZTD010033454.1:0-14130 GCA_035221335.1 Echites panduratus
CACAGTTCAGCAGGCTTGGCAAAAATATTTCTTGATAGGGTTCTGGATAATATATCTTTCTAGGTTATGTTGTTATTTATGGAGAAATACTAAATGGGTTTGACTTACCTCAGCTGAACTGGAATACAACGACCGCCCATCTTTTATTATATCGATAAAAAATTGATATGTATTTTTAAAATATTAAATATTTAAGAAAAAGTATTACACAAAATGTATATTAAAAGATTTGTAACCTTAAACTTATAATAGTATACATATATTATAATATATTAAGAAGACTTTCTTAAACTTTCAAAGAAAACTTTTAATTAACTATAGTATTTATAGCGGTAAAAAGGAAAAAAAAAAGAAGGAGAAAGAGAGTAATAAATACTTATATTGTAAAATAAAGGGATTAATAACCTTTTCCTTTGTCTAGAGTTAGGGTGTAAAAGGTATCAAACCGGTCTGAATTGTAAGTTTCAGACCTAATTAATAAATATAGGACCAGAACCTTACCTTGATTACTAGTCGGGTCCAAATGACTTGACCCCAGATCGTACCCAACGAGTCTCGGACTAGGTATACCCATCCTAATTTTTTATTTTGTCATTTATATTTTATAAAAAAATGATATTTACTCATTTGTGTTTATAAAAATATCAAAGAAAATAAAACTTAACTTAATGATAAAAAAAAAAAATTTAAACTAAAAGATGCTAGAAAAGTAAAATTTAACGCACACTTATTAATAAAATTTAAAATAATCAATCAATACTAATTATTATTTAATAATTGTAACATTTATGACGATATATAAAACTTTAATAGTTGAATAAAAAATACAATTGAAATAATAACATTAACATATAAATTATATGTGAATATAATAAATATTAATTATATATATAATCCGATATAGATCTAAACAGGTTCGAAACTATATATATTAGACCCGATTAAACAATATTATAAATCGGGTCAGGGTATAAAAATAGAAGTATCAGACCTACTCTAAACGGGTTCAGTACTGAATCGCATCTGGGTATATCCTACCCATTAAGTGCTATCCAAAATTAATAGATCTAATTTGATTTTATACTAAAAAAAAATTACTTTAGTTCTCCAAATCGAGTAAAGCCCAGGAAAGCATGACCCAATTGAGGTTGGGGTGTTCGTAACAGTGGCAAATGGGCTAGGCTAACCCGTCGACTTATTGCAAGCATGCATGAATAGTGCTCAAGTCCATCCCGAATAGAGTCCCCATTAGAGCCAGGGAATTGAAACAATTTGTCAACGGATCGTTCTAACGGTTATTTTGCCTAATGTGATTGCTTATGACCATTGGAATTTTTATAAAAAAAATCAATAATTACATAAATGTTACTAATGGTCATTTCTCTAAAAACTATAAATACCCCTCCCAAACCTTCAAAGTCACCAAGCAACATCCATTTCACTTTCTATTTCATTTCTCTCCTACTTATTCTCCAATCTCTAGTATTATATCCTTTAGGTGTGAATATTTAATTTTCGCCAAGCAGAACTTTGATTTAGGAGGAGTTGGTGAAGAAAAATTTAAAGTTTCCATCTCCCATAATTTCCAAATAATTCTTTTGAATTTCAAGTTGATTTTTCTCTACTTATCTTCTAATCTTTATAATTGTTGTTCTTATTGTTTAACTTCAAGTTAATTTTAGTTTTGTTAATTTGTTATTTTTATTTGTTACTTATTTATTTATTCAGTCTTATTTATTTGAATTGTTTTTTTTTTAATTTCTTACTTACTAAGTTACTTGTTTGCTTTTATTTATCTATTTGAATTACTTTTTATTTGTTATTTGATTGCATACTTATTTACGTTTATTTACTTTTATTGTTTTCATTATCTAGTTTATTTTAAAAAATAGATAGATATCATTCATTCTCCAATCACATTAATATTAATGAAGAAGAATTTGTTAGGCATTTTGAGTATGATACTAGAATTGACTTTCCCAAACCTAATGATATATAGACTTTAGGTGATGATGTTGATTCAAATAAAGTCTAAGAAATACCGACATCCTCTAGTAGTGTAGGTCAAATAGGAGGAGCATCTTCCTCTAACTTGTGTAAGACTAAAGAAAAAAAATTACTAGTATGGAATTTATTTAAAAAGAGGATGAAAAAGTAATTTGTACACTTTATGGGAAGAAATATAGTCATAAAAGTGGGAGTGGGATGGGAACCTTGACATGACATTTGAAAAATGAACACAAAAATTAGTGTAACTAGGAGTGGGAAAGTAAGTGGAAATTTTTAATTTGACCAAAAAGTTCGCAGGGAAGAAATTGCTAGGTGGGGACAATTGAACAAAATCTTGCCTTTTAGCACAACAGAAATCAAAAGTTTTAATAGAATGATTAGTAAGTCTTTACAATAGGAACTAAGTAGAATTCCTATTTATACACTTAAAAGTGGTGCTATTAAATATTTTAAAACTATGAAAAAAAGATCTTAATACTCATTTTGATGAATTAAAAGATACAAAATGTGCTCTTACTTGTGATTCTTGGATAGTCATAACCGTGTTACATTATTTGTATATTACATATCATTGGATTGAATATGAATGGATTCTTCAAAAACGAATCATTTAGTTTAGACCATTTGGATATTCTCACCCCAGTATTAGTATTGCTTTTTTTAATTTTATTTATTGATCGTGAATATCATATTTTTAAAAGAACTGTTTCTATTTCTTTTGACAACTCAAAAAATAATTATGCTCGTGTTCCAATTCTTGTAAGTGAAATAAATCTCAAATGTGATGGAAAACTTTTTCATAATAGATGTGCATGTCATGTATTAAATTTAATTGTTAAAAATGACTACAAACATAAATGAAGTAGTTAATATTTTTTTGTAATATGATTTGGTACATCAAGACTTCATCCATCACAACAATTTAAATATCTGTGTAATGAACAAGGTTAAGTCATAAAAAATTTAGGTTAGATGTTAGCATTAGATAAAACTTCATCCATGATATGATAAATAGTGTTATTTCTTATAAAAGTCAATTAATTCAATTTGCAATAGTACCGGATTTTCTCCGACTTTTAACAAACTCAATTTTTGACAGTGCCCCCTTGAAAAATTTTAAGAATGATACACAATTATTTTCATGTTAATAATATCCTACCACCCATCATAAGATTCAAACTTTAATTCAAGTATGTCATGCTTTTAGTTAATATAGAAACTATAGTGATTATTGTCAAATGATAGAAGATATGGAACAAAATTTTTTCAAAAATTATAAAGATATTCCATTATTATATTTCGTTACTTTTGTAATGATCCAAGATTTAAGATTTTAGGTTTTGCTATAAGCATCGACTACTTGTAAAACTTGTATCTGGAAATTCCCGGGAGCTATCATGGCATGTCAAGGCAGAGTTAATGAAGGCATACTTGAGGTCACACTTGGATGTGTTATTTGCATCCTCCCAAGATCAATCCTCAACTCTATAAACAACCATGGATCCACCATGATCAAACAATGCATCCTAATTGGATAAGTTCAACCCTTGGTCTAAAATTATGAATCTCAACAAAAATTCTAAGATAGGAGGTTCCTCATCATCATCTTCCTCGAGTGGTAGCTTAAATGAGTTGCCAATTTACGAAATTGTTGTACAAGTGGCAATGAGTAGTGAAGATTTCAATTTTTGACATTTTGGGATAATGGAGATTAAATAAATCCACTTATTTGACTTTGTCAAGATTGACACATGATGTTTTGACTCCACCCTTTATATCGTGGCATCTAAAAGTGCTTTTAGTGAAATTGATCAAAGACTTGATGACACCCGACACAATGGAAGCTCTCATGTGTGCTTCAAATTGGAACAAAGTGGAAAATAGGTTACAAGAAATGACTCCTATGGTGGATCATAATAATAAAAATTATTATGGAGAAGGATCTTGATCAGGTAGTGCAAATTGAACTAAAGTATAATTTTTTTTATATATTTGTAATTGTTTCAAAAACACCTCTCCATTGTTGTATTTTAATTTTTTTTCTAAAGAGGTTTAGGTAAACAAGTCTCCTCTTATGTAATTTTAATAAATTTTTATTAATAAATCTAATAGAGATCAATTCCAAACCCCCCACCGTCTCATGGTATTTTTTTTTCAATTTCCAAACATCTAATTCTAGTAGATTTTTAATTAACTTTACTTTGATTTAAAATTTTACTCAAAAAAACTTTTACTAAACTTAAACTCAAGTTATTTAAGTTTTAAAAAATATTAAATTTAAACTTTAAAAAGTTTATAATGGATATTAAAGGGTAAGTTCAAGTGAAGAGAATGTTGATTTGGAGCATTAGGAATCACTTTGGAAAGAAAAAAAAGGGTCCAAAATTTCCACACAGCTAATTCTAATATATTTTTAATTAACTTTACTTTGATTTAAAATTTCACTAAAGTTAAACTTAAGTTACTTAAGTTTTGAAAAATATTAAATTTAAACTTTTAAAACTTTATAATGGAGATGGAAGGGTAATTTCAAGTGAAGAAAATGTTGATTTTGAGAATTGAGAATTACTTTGGAAAGTAAAAAAAAAAAAGAAAAAAGAAGAGGTTTGAAATTAAAAAAAAATAGTCCTCAGCCCGACCGACCGACCGACCGACCGACCGACTCCGAGCCTAGCTCATTAAGCTAAACTCGGACCTTCAACCCGTCTGGGCTTGGCTGTCTACACAGCTAGGTGTTGGGATTGAGGCAATAAATTAGAATAGAGACATATAGAATAACTTTTCAAGTCCTAAAACAAAATAAGGATAAAATATTAGACAAAATCATTTTTTGGTTCTAACTATTTTGTGAATATAGTAGCATGTTAGGTCATTTTGGTCTGAATTTGCTCCAACTTCAGCATAATCAACACCATCCTGAAACCATAACGATCCCCCAAAAGGACATTTTAGGAAATCAATATTTGTGATTCTTGTTACAGTTTTTTTGAGGCATTCATCCAATAATTCCCTTACATCAAAAGGTTAGTGGAGAAGACAATACTCCCAGTCCCACACTATATGGCATTTAAAGTTGTTTTATTTTCCTTATAATATAAGTCATTTTGTAGTTATCAATACATAATTAAGATTTTTTTTCATTCTTATCCTCCACATTGTTATGCTCATTCATTTATATTGCAAAGAAAGAAAAATATATATTTATTAAAAAAAATAAAAAGGAGTATTTTTGACATAACTTAGCTGTCTTTAAACCTACTTAATCCATGTAAAATGGCGACTAATGTTTTATATTATGGGATGAAGGTAGTGTATTTTAGATAAGTTCAAAATCCACATAACCATCAATTTAGCCATTAAAGTTGTACTTTATTTAAAAAATTTTATCATTCAAGTTTCAAATGTATCAATTTGATCACTCAACTTTGTGCATTTGACAAATTAAACATTGCAATGCTAAAAAAATTAATTTTATTTTTTTAAAAAAATGAGATAAGCTTAGAACAAGACGAATAGATCATACACAAGGTCTAACCTACACTAAATAAGCTGAAAAAAAGACCCAAGTTTGGTCTTGTCAAGCAAATCAAGTCTAGTGCAGGTTAGACAGTCTACAAGCCCCCTAATGTCAGTCTAACCTATTTCCACCCATACTCAATAGGTTTAGGGGGATTTGGATTAGTTCATAAGAAAAGAAAAGTAGATTTTCTAATTAGAATTTCATTTTTATTTTTTAAGTATTTGAGTTTGAATGTAATAATTTAACAATGATCTTCAACTTAAATAGTGGTTTGGATGAAATTACATAATGTGTAATGGAAACAGTTTTAAAATAAAATAAACTAAAGAATTATTCTTGTTTTCGCTTTCTCTTTTTTGTTGGAAACAAAGTCAAATAATGTCATTCACACCAATTATATAGTTAGTACAAGATAAAGTTCCCCTAATGTTGGGGATCAAGGTAAGGGGATAGAACCAATAAAATATTTATTTGAATCCCATCTATCTACGTTATGTGAAAAAATAATAGCTAATCTAGAGATGTGCTGAAATTTGAATAAGAAAACTTATTTGAGTAAAGCTTTGTCTTCCTCAACCATTTCCCTTCCTCTCCGTTCTATTGTTGCATCATGGCCTAATAAGGAGCTAATAACATTCAAAACTTCTCCTTCCAATACAACTTTGGCAATTTGCTTTTCCAATGCTATGTGAATAGCTACGAGGCCTGCCTTGGCTTCAGGTGTAAATCCTTACAACCGACCAAGAGTCTCACCAAACCCCTAAAATTTCTCCTTTAGGGGTCCCTAAAAACTATTGTAGTAGTAACTATTGGGCACAAGACCCACTATAAACCCACAATAATATTAAGGAAGCAAAAGAAAGAAAAGGAAATAAAGAACATATAATATTTTACATGGTTTGGTCTCTTAACTAGACCCACCTCAAGATCCCTCAATAAAGAAGGAAAAACTGACTCTTAATTTTTGAGTGGAAAAACTACAAACCCTCTCCAACAACATCATCCTCAAAAGAAGATAATCACCTCTATCCTTAAAAAAGGGAACTACCAACTATACATGGGTTCACAATACTTAAAACATTGGCACTAGCACACTTTACAAGAATGAGGAGTAGGGTATTTATAGTAACTCAAATCTCTCAACTTTCTTTCTTTTTTCTATGTGGGATATTGGAAAAGGGTAGTGCTTATTAGCACAAATTAATCCAGGTTTTGTTGGATCAAAGGTTTTATGATCATGTTAAATTTCATTTATACCTTTTTATATTTGGAGGGAAATTTTTATCAACTATCACCACAATTTTCCCTTCAAAGGTTTCCCTCCATTTTCATGCAACTCAATAGTCAAACTTAGTAGAACAATTACAAAAAAATTCACAAACTTCAACAAAACTATTAATGATACGAAATTAAAAAGGATGAAAGATTGTGATCTGGGCAAACTTGAAAAAAAAAATAGAGGAAGAGGAAGAGGACTCTAATCAAGAGCATAACAATAAGGTTAGTGTCAATTTTATTATTAGATTTTGTAATATTTTGTAGATAGTTGGAATGGGTGATTTTTATGGTGAAAGTAATGAAATGCAATATGAAGATAAAGGGATGCATTTATCGGATGATGATAATAGTTATGGTTACAATGGTGGATCGGATGATGACACCTGGAATTAGAAGGAAATTGGAAGCAAATGACATTGCAGGTATAAGGCCAAGTAAAAGTTTCAGGCTATTGGAAGTTTAGGCTGGAGGATCAGAAAAGTTAGGTTGCTTACCTAAGGATTGTCGAAATTACATAGATAAAAGAAAAAGGTCCAAGTTACAAGATGGTGATGCAGAGTGCATTAATAGATTATTTCTAAAATTGCAATGAAAAAATTGTGATTTCTTTCACATGATTCGAACAGATCATGAAGGCAGGCTTGATAGTGTGTTTTGGGTGCATGCAAGTAGCAGAGCTGCATATGAGAAGTTCTATGATGTTGTGAGTGTAGATTTAACTTATTTATTGAATCGTTACAAAATGCCCTTTGTGACTGTGGTTGGTGTTAATCATCATGGCCAATCAATATTGTTGGGATGTGCCCTCATTTCTCACGAAGACACTGATACTTATAGGTGGTTTTTTAGTACATGGATCACTGCAATGAGTGGACAAGCTCCAAATGCCATTATGAGTGACCAGTGCGAAAGTATGGGTAATGCCATAAAAGAAGTAATGCCCAACACCACAAATTGATTTTACATATGACACGTCTTATGCAAGGTCCTGGAGAAGTTCAAGAATGTGCATGACAATGTTGCAGCTCGAAAAGAGTTCAAGGCATTGGTTTTTGACAGCTTATCTATTCAAATGTTTGAGAGGAATTGGAGAAATTTTGTTGCAAAGTATGGGCTAGAGTCTCATGATTGACTGAAAAAACTTTTTGATGTTAGGGAACTTTGGGTTCTTGTGTTTATCAATCATATTTTTTGGGCCGATATGATATCTTCTCAAAGAAGTGAAGGTACGAATGCATTTTTTTGATGGTTATGTGAAATCCACTAGCACACTTAATCAATTTGTTGAGCAATATGAGGTTGAAATCATCACTAAGATGGAAAAGGAATTTCAAGCTGATTTCAATTCAAAAAATAAGGTCATGATGTGCATCACAGATTTTGCTTGGGAAAAACAATTCCAGAGGTTCTACACAAACTCTATGTTTGAACAATTTCAGAAACAAATCAAAAGGAAGTGGTATTGTCATGAGTATCATGGGGAGCATCTTGAAACATGGGAAGAACAAGTTGAGGACGATTTTAAGGCATTAAAAATTATAAAGAGAGGTTTGTTGAATGATTGGTATATTAAGGAGTTCATTTATACTGTACAGTACAAGAAGGATGGCAATTTTTTCAAATGCAATTGTCGAAAATTTGAATCAACTAGCATTTTATGTTCTCATATCCTCAAAGTTGTAGCAATTAAGGGCATTCAACAGTTAGATGATTGATATATCATTAGAAGATGGAGAAAAGATATTCATCGTAGACATAGCAAGATGTTTTCTGATTCAGGCTATCCTAGCATGACTCTAGAATTTGAAAAATGCAGACAAATTGAAAGTTTGTTCAATGATTTGGTTGATATGGTAGTATGTAGCAACTAAAAAATGAACCATAAGAAAAAATTCCTAAGCAATTTGAAGGCAAAATTTGCTGACTGGAATGAGGTAGAAATTGGAGAAGAGAGTGTGGAAGAAATCCAACATAGAGATGGCATTCGTATTGGAGATCCTCATGTTGCGAGAACAAGAGAAAGGCCAAGGACTTCTAGGCTGCAAAGTGGTTTTGAACACAGACGTGGTCGTGAGAGTGACCGGAGATCTGGCCGAAGAGGAAAGGGAGTAGAGTGTCCTACCCAAAATAGTCAATCTCAGGTGATGTTATTAAAATTTTGATTTGATTGTTTTCATGGACTTTATTTTTATTATTATTAGGACCTCATGATTGGTGATATCTTCGTCTTATTTTGCAGTTTTTATGCAGTAACAGAACAAATGAGGCAGACACAGTTGAGTGGAGTAATGCATTTCATGATCTTAACCTTGATCTTAACTTGTAATGGAGAATGAACCTTATTTTGATATTTCTTAAGTTGTAATGAATAATAATTTCAATTGTATCTTAAATTGTAATGGATGGTAATGCTTTTAGTTTCAGTTTTTCTGATATTTGATAAATGGGTGTGCACATCTTTGATCTTAACCGTTTTCATTTTCCTTCAGTTTTTATGACATATGTGCTGTTTAGCAACAGTAATGGTTTTAGTTTTGATGATATATGTGCATCATTAGAGAGTGCATCATTTCTAGCTATTTCACCAATTCCAAATATAAGCTGTTTTGGGTATTCCAAAAGATGAACCATGCACACTGTTTTTCCAATTATAAAGTTATTTCCCATTAAATCTGATTTTGAATCATTTATAAACATCAAAACATGAAATCTGATTTTGAACCATGCTTGCGTTTCCATTTATAATTTCATAACATGAAATCAGAAGTACAATGTCTGAACTGTTTTTCCATTCCTAATTTCATACCATGAAATAAGAAGTACAATGGTGCCAATAGAAACATTTAAAATTTCATACCATGAAACAAGAAGTACAACATCATACTTAAAAATGTTGTCAATAGAATCCCTCTAACACCGATACAAAATGAATTCCTAGCTGTCTCTAGAGCATTAAACAAGTTTTCCACCCTCTTCAATATTTCGCAGCAGTCTTTCTGGATGTTTACAAGTTTCTCTTCTATGTCTTCAATCTCATGTACTTCAGAATTTTTGTCTTTGTTGAACCAAGCATAGATTGCATCTTCTTCAATTGCATGTGAGCATGTATCATCAAGCCGTATGAAGAAGTTACATTTGGCACGATCCTCAAACTAATGAAATAGAATACGGTTGTCAGCAATATACATCTTGCATCAAGGAACTATCTCAAAACAAGTAAACAAACCAAATTGAAAAAAAAAAGAATTCAGGGCAAAGACGGATTAGACTACTTCAACAATTCCAGATATAAGCTGGAAGAAGGTAACCACATGAGTAGAAATCAACCCAAATGACCAATCCAACTCCATAGATTAATATCGAGAAAACAACTCCAACAGAAACAACCAAAGAACTCCATTTATCAATATCCAAATCAAAGAACTATCTCTAGAAACAACCAAAGAACTCCATTTATCAATATCCAAATCAAAGAACTGAACTCCATTTATCAATATCCAATACTAATCACATAAGCAGAAACTACAAAAATCACATTATATCCTCCGGAAATTGTCAAGGAAGAAGGCAACCACATGAGTATAAATCAACCCAAATCAAAGAATTCAACTCCATTTATCAATATCCAAATCAAACAACTCCAACAGAAACAACTCAACTCAATATCTAGTACTAATCACACAACTCCATTTATCAATATCCAATACTAAAATCATAAGCAGAAACAACAAAAATCACATTATATCCTCCGGTTTCAGCTTTAAGAAGGCAACCACATGTGTAGAAATCAACCCAAATAACCAATTCAACTCTATAGATCAATATCTAAAAAACAACTCCAACAGAAACAACCAAAGAACTCCATTTATCAATATCCTAATCAAAGAACTGAACTCCATTTATCAATATCCAATACTAATCACATAAGCAGAAACAATAAAAATCACATTATATCCTTCGGTTTCAGTTGGAAGAAGGCAACCACATGAGTAGAAATCAACCCAAATAACCAATCCAACTCCATAGATCAATATCCAAAAAACAACTCCAACAGAAACAATCAAAGAACTCCATTTATCAACTCAATATCCGGTACTAATCGCATAAGTAAAAATCAACCCAAATCAAAGAAAATATGTCTGGCATTCCCCAAATCAAAATAATCCGAAAACATCAAATAATTCATAACAAAAACCAAATGACAAATCCCATAATCAAAATTGTTACCTGAAAATTAGGGCATCCAAAAAACTTTCGACCTCTATTTTTCGAAGTCCTTGAAGTCTGTAATGGGGAAATAGAATCACACTTGCAGCGAAGCCTGCTAACAGCAACTACGGCTGGCCTATTTAGGTCATCCTCACCAAAATCATTTTTGGAATATAAGGGTGAAGAATAAGAAACCGTTTCTGAGGCTTTTGCTTCCATTATTAGTCTCCTTCATACCGGTTGCAGTAATATGAATGAACTTCAATGGGTGTGGGTTAATCGTTGGAAACAGTAACTGAATCACGCCCAACCTCTGACGTTGCACTCGTGAAATCCCTTCCCCATTTTCCAAAGTTGAAATTGAACCCACCTTCTCTTTTGACCAATCAAATGTTTTCCCATGCCGACGGCCTTCCCCAAAACAGTAGAGGGATCAACGGTAATCGCCAATCAACACAGTAACCGGAGGTCTTAACCAATCAGTGACTGTTTCTTTTCCGTTTGACATTCCCAAAACAATTACGGTAACTCTGAACCATTATATCCGCACTCTTCCTATTAATTCAAAACATTTTAAAACAATTTCAAATCTACCCCATTTTTCAAACCTTGTAATTTAAAACCATTCGAAATATGCCCCTATAAGATTCAAAGAGCCTTTGCTTATAACCTTAGTCAAATATAACATGTCAATTGATGCTTATAGAGGTTTAAGCTTATGTAATTATGAACTTAAAGTTAAAAAAAAAAAATTGACAAATGATCATTTTGTCAAGATAAGAAATTACCAATTTAATTATTCCAATAACATATCAAACGATCAGTATGCCAATTAAAATATAATACGAGATCCAATTATTGTAAAGTTATGAAATATTCATGCTTGGCTTGTCACATCTTATACAAACGATTCATTCAAATGTTATACTTAGAGTTAATATCATTTGAAGATATAAAATTTATTGTCAAATGATTCTGCCTCATTTGGCTCATTCATATGTCAATTATCTAATCAAAATACACTTAATTTTCTATCGACTGATTTAATGTTAATTGAGCATCATACTTGGAAGTAAAATCGAAATACATATTTAATTTTAAAATAATTTAAGGCCTATTTTCTCTAGACTTATAGCTAAAAAATAATTTTTTCTCCTCAAAGGTCTATTGAGCATCATAAGGGTTTTAAGGTTTAGGGTTTTAGGGTAACTTAGTTAAATTTCCAAATTTAATTTTTTCCTCACTAAAAATTATTTAATGGAAGGGTTTAGGATTTAGGATAACTTGGTTAATTTCTAAATTTAATTTTTGCCACATTATTAATTAGATAATGGAAGGGTTTATAATTTAGGATAAGCTTAGTTAATTTCTAAATTTAATTTTTTTCCCATTATAAAATAAAAACATAAGGGTTTAGGATTATTATTTAAAGTTATTTTCCATTTTTTTAAAGTAAGAATAAGGAACGAAAAAGGGGGAAAGGAGGCCTGCCTTTCGCCTTCCTGATACAAACCGTTCTTGTAAAGTTCAAAAGCCTTTCAAAATTGAAATCAATTGGGGAGTTTAATGCTTCAATCAAGGATGCATTGTGAATCCTTATCCCAATGAACAATCCACAGAGACAACCCAACTGTTCTCTTTCGGCTCCCTCTCCCTTCCTTCGGCTATAAAACACCGACCAGCTCCTCTGTTGAGCCATCCAACTTCGAATTGATTTTACCTCAAGTTGATCCATTGCCGCCGTTGCAAAATGGAAAACCCCAGCACTCAACCAAGCAAACCAAACAGAGGTGTTATCCCAGCAAGCCCTGCTACACTGGAGGCCATGTAAGTCGACCAGAAGGACCAACTTGGAGTCCTGAAGGAAGAGACAAAGCTTTTGATGATTCGAATGTTGAAGGCCCTGGGTGAAGATTAAGTCAAAACAATGCTTTTGATGGATGCCCCTCTCTTGAAGACTCATGAGATGATGTCGGATGTGATCCGTCAGAACCCTCGTCTGGCTATAGTGACTGTTTCTTCTGACACTTCAGAGAAATCTACCTCATCCTCGAACTTCGTCTTGTGTCTTTCATTTGTCAATTAGTTAACATTCTTTTGGTTTGGTTATGTTGGTCAATTAGTTTTTAAGTTTCTGTCGTTTTTGATTTTGGGATGGATGGATGAATGACTATTAATGAAACTATGGCTTAAGTTGGTTACAGACATTCTATGGTTAAAGACTTTTTTGATTATGTTGCTTGATTGATGATGTTATTAGTTTATGCATCTTCCTGCAATTTGGGTTTTGATGTTAATTGATTGATCATGTTCCTAGTTTATGCAACTTCCTGAAAATTTATGTTTCTCATTGTTTGGGTAATTTTTTTTATTCCATCGAATTGTTTAAAGAGTTTGCACATGCCTGTTGAAACAGAGCAAATCCTGTGACCAAATTTACAGAGTTGAGAATAGAGAAGGAATAGGAGAATGTCAGGTTGGTTTCTTGTACTGTGATGTTGTTCAGTTTATGGCTTGAGAGTGGAGAAGGAACGGAGAATGAATGGGAGGATACAAGTTGGTTTTTTGTCTGTTCTTGTACAGTGATGTTGTTCAGTTTATGGCTTGAAAGTGGAGAAGGAAAGGAGAATGAATGGGAGGATGCAATTTAGTTTTTTATCTGTTCAGTTTATGGCTCTCTGGTTGGAACATCTAGAACTTCATCTTGTCTACCAAAATCCTTGCTTAATATTCTTCTTAACTTCAGTATATCTTTGATGAAGTAGTCTAACCATTCTCTGCCCTAACTCTATGTTTGAGTAATCTAACCTTTCCATTCAAGCAAGTTCACGCAAGTAATTTACATAATTGAAATTTAGAAAGAATGGATAATGCAGCTAGGTTTCGTTGTACTGAGTTCGGTTTTGTTGTCCATTTTCTTCCTTAAAATTCTTCCTCAGTTCATGCAATCTCCCTTCCTTCACTTATGAATGAGTATAATAAGTGGGAGTGAAATAATTTTGTTGGATGGGATAAAATGGCCTCCAGCTAAAAAAATGGCATAAGTATCAATATGACCACTAAACTTGTATGGTTTTTTCAATTTGACCATTCAACTTTCAAACAGGTCAATT
>JAWZTD010033475.1:0-14123 GCA_035221335.1 Echites panduratus
TTTTTCTCTAGCCAAAATATCAGTCTTCATAAAAATAAAAATGAAAGAATTTGAACCTGTAGTGCTATTAATCCACAAGAAAAGAAATAAAAAGGTGACAAGCCTTGGAACAGCATTACACCACTACCACAAGACAGATTGGTTACTGGGCCCAGTCAGGCATACAAAAGTCATGGATTAATCATATTAGAAAGCAACACCATCAAAAGTCCAGTTCATGTGTTCAATAGTATCTTCCAAAAGGCGGATAAGTGGAAAAGAACTCTTGAGAAAAGCAGAGACGTGGAAAACAATACTCCAAGGCAACTAAAGATGGATGAAAATAACATAGCAAAAAAGAACTGCAAATTTACACCAATTTCACAAACTGAATTTGGATAAACAAATTTACAAAGATATTCAACTCATGTCATTTTTTTTTGTATTTTATTGGTGGCAAAACTGAACAATCTTAAGATGCTAGGCAGCAAAAGACAACATACGCAATCCTCAGAATATAATGGTGAAAGAAATACAGGCTATGAAAGTCTTGCATCAAATTCAAGAACCCACTCCCACAGAAGCCTCCATAGACAAAGGCCAGTAAACACAGAACTACAACGGCAAATCATGCCCATATTTAAATATCCAAATTTTTGTGTACCTCTTCTTTCCTACATTGGAAATATTGCGTAGTTCTTTCTTGAACCCATTACCAAGATTTCAAATTTCTAAAAAGAATTTTTGTTCATAAAAACCTCCACAACAACAAAATAAGAAGAAAAAAATTCTGTGTTAAAATCATAGAAAACCAAGTCGGTAGAGTAGTTGAAAGAGTTGTTATAATAGTATTAAAGCATGTATCTATCTTATTAATAAATAAAGTATTTCATTTATTTATTAACTTTCCATGCCCTTAATTATTTATTAGGAGATATTATTTTTATGAATAAGAATTAATGTGATATTATCTATTTGTATGAATAATTTAAATAGGTGTTCGTGATTGCTGAATTATTCTTTGGGCAAGAATAATTCGTTAAGATCTGCTTATGTTTATTTTCTATGATTAATATGGTAATACTAATAGATTAGAAAATAGAAATTACATCCTATTTAAGAATAAACATACGAAGTATTTGTGAAGAACAATGACTTTAACATGTGACATATTAATTAATGATATAATGTCATTCATTAATTGATTGTAATTGTGCGTACATTCCCTAGACCAGAAACACTATACGTAAGACTTATATTTGAGTATTTGGAATTTACTATTACTATATTCACTTATTCAGTTAGGTGTCAACGTAATATGTATTTCCTAGTATTTAATTATAAAGTTACGTATTAGTAAGTGACGAGATCCATACTTCATAATTAAATAATTAAAATATTTAATATGTTTTCTATTTATCTTGATTTGAAAGTTCTTGACCAAGACAGTTATAGAGAAAATGTTTCTCGAATAGTCAAGTGATTAAATAGAATTAGATTACTTAATAAGAATATAAATTAGTTATAATGATAAGGAATTAATCCTTCACTGTTTATTGGGTAGTCATGATATGCTACTAGACGTCACTCATGACTTATGGAAGCTTGAATATACTTGACCAGAATATTCAAGTTAGAATTGTCTAATTAATATTAAAGAGTTAATATTAATTTCTATTGTCAATAAATAATGAACCTAGAAAATCACAAATAATAGAATTAAATCTTACAATGACATTAGACTTTTTACTTTGATAGTAATAAAGTACTAGTATAATAGTAAGCCCAAATTAAGTTATGGTCTATAGGTATGGATGAATTAATTAATTAGTTAATCAATTAATATTTAAGAGACTTATTTTTGGCCTTTTCCTAAGAGGAATAAGAAGAGGCCCAGTTAATATATCATTAATTAATATGTTACATGTTAAAGTCATTTGTTTTCACAAATACATCTTATGTTTATTCTTAAATAGAATGTGATTCCTATTTTCTAATTTATTAGTATCACCATACTAATCATAGAAAATAAACATAAGTTGATCTTAACAAATTATTCTTGCCCAAAGAATAATTCAGTAATAAGGAACACATATTTAAATTATTCATACAAAGAGATAATATCACATTAATTCTTACACATAAGAATAATATCTCCTAATAAACAATTAAGGACAAAGGAAAACAATAAATAAATAAAACACTTTATTTATTAAGAAGATAATTACATGCACTAGGGCATACTAATATAACAATCTCCCACTTGCACTAGAGCCATTCATTACAAAATTTAAGTCCCATCATATCTAAATGATGACTTAACTAATTCTGTGGCATTGGTTTTGGAAGTGGATCTACCAAATTCTCGATTGATGCTATTTTATGCAAGGCGATGTAAACTTTCCCAATGATTTCTCGAGTGATGGTGAGATCTTAGTTCCTTTGCTTGTGATATAGCACCATTGTTGTCGCAGTATATAGGTACTGATGATTCAATGGCAGGAACCGCTCCTAGTTCTGTGACGAACTTCTTTATCCGAACAACTTCCTTTGCAGCATCAGATGCAGCAACATACATAGCTTCTGTAGTAGAATCTGTAGTTTTGGTTTGTTTAGAACTTTTCCAACTTAATGCTCCACCATTACAAGTAAAGATAAACCCAGAGATATACTTTCTATCATCCGCATCTAATTGAACATCAGAATCTGTGAATCCATCGATTCTCAAATCATTTCCTCCAAAAATCAATACCATATCTTTAGTTCTATTCAAGTACTTAAATATGGTCTTGACAGCAGTCCAATGCTCCGAACATGGATTAAACTGGAACCTGCTAGTATACTAACAACATGGGCAATGGCTAGTTTTGTACACAACATAACATATATAAGACTTCCAATTGTAGAAGCACATGGAACATTAGGCATCTTCTCTCTCTTCAGGTGTCTTGGGAGACATCTACTTAGAAAGATGTATACTTTGTCTTGCAGGTAATAGTCTTCTCATAGACTCATGCATATTGAACTACTTCAATATCTTGTCTAAGTATAGTTTTTTAGATAAGCCTATTATCTTTTTCATTCTATCTCTATAGATACGTATTCTTAGGATATAGGATGCTTCTCCCAAGTGCTTCATGGAGAAAGTATTTGATAACCATTCTTTCACAGACTTCAGCATTTCTCTATTATTTCCCATTAATAATATGTCATCTACGTACAAAACTAGGAAAGTGATATTGCTTCCACTAACCTTTTTGTACACACATGGTTCATCTTGATTTCTAATGAAGCCAAACGATTTGACTGTATTATCAAATCAGATGTTCCAACTTCTCGAAGCTAGCTTAAGACCATAGATTGATCTCTTAAGCTTGCACACTTTATGTTCCTCACCTTTAGGTATAAAACCCTTAGGCTTTTCCATATAGATATTTTCCTCAATGTAGCCATTGAGAAAATCCATTTTGACATCCATTTGCTAAATATCATAATCATAGTGTGCTGCTATAGCTAATAAAATCCTAAAGGATTTAAGCATTGCTACTTCTACTTTTGAAAAAGCTTCCTCATAGTCAACTTCTTGTCTTTAACAATAAAATTTTGCTACCAGTCTTGCTTTGAAGGTCTCCACCTTCCCATCAGAACCAATTTTCCTCTTGTATACCCATTTATTCCCAATAGGTTCAATACCTTTAGGTAGGTCCTCTAGATCCCAAACCTGGTTCATGTACATGGAATCCATTTCTGACTTCATAGCTTCAAGCCATTTAGAAGAATCTATATCTGAGATAGCTTCTTCAGAAGTAGTAGGATCATCAATATGATCAGCATCTCCATGGACAAACAACTCATTAATGTTCTCATGAAAATACCCATATCTCTGTGTAGGGCGAGATATTCTACTAGATCTTTGAGACTCTTGTGTACAGACATCATTAATAGGTGGCTCTTGCATAGGCACATCAATATGTCCTTGCACTTGATCATTTTGTTTTTGTTGAAGTATTTCACTGAATTCTATCTCTTTGCCAACACCATCTTCTTGAACGAATTCTCTTTCAAGGAATCTGGCATCTCTACTGACAACAATAATTTGTTCATCAGAGAGATAGAACTAATATAATATGGTGTCATTGGGATATCCAACAAAATGACCCTTGATAGATCTCCTTTCTAACTTATCTGTTTTCAACTTTTTGATATGTGCTAGACAGCCCCAAATCTTAATATGATTAAGACTTGGCTTGCTCCCATTCCATAATTCAAATGGAGTATAGGTAACGGATGTAGAAGGTACTCTATTTAATAAATAACAAGAAGTAAGAAGCGCATAACCCCAAAATGAATTAGGGAGGTCTGTATAGCTCATCATAGACCAAACCATATCCATATATCTCTGATTCCTCTTTTCAGATACTCAATTTAATTGTGGTGTACGAGGAGTTGTTAATTGAGAAAAAATACCATTTTCTTTAAGAAAATCTCTAAACTCAAAGCTTAAATATTCCCCACCGCAATCAAATCATAGTATCTTAATACATTTAAAAAGTTGGTTTTCCATTTCAGCTTTGAATGCTTTGAACTTGTCAGAGGACTCATGTTTATGTACCATAAGATACACATAACCATACCATGAATAATCATCAGTAAAAGTAATGAAGTAATTAAAACCACCTCTTGCCATGGTTGGAAATGGCCCACATACATCACTATGTATGATCCCTAAAACTTCTTCTACCATTAATCCTCTTCCAAGAAAAGGTGTTCTTGTTATTTTGCCTTGAAAACAAGGACTCACAAGTTGGATAAGATTCAGAATCTATGAGTGTCAATAAACCCATATTTTCCAACTTTTTAAATCTTTCTTCTACAATATGAGAAAGTTTGAGATGCCAAAGTTGTCTTAGATTGAGGTTAGAGTTAGAAATCACATTTAATTTCTCATTCTTGTTTTCAATTTTACCATTGGATAAATAATAAAGACCATTGTTCAAGTATGCGAAAGCAATGCATTTATTATCAAAATAAATATGACAAATATTAACTATGAAAGAAAATTCATATCCTTCAATAGTCAATACTGGAATGGAAATAATATTCATAAATTCTTGAGGCAAAACTAAAACAAAACGAAAACATTGTTCAACTTTAAAATAAATCCACTTGATAAAATTCATGAGTAGATCCCATAGCGCTTGTAGCAACAGTTGCTCCATTTCCTATCTTTAGAATCACCTCATTCTTTCCAAGAATGCTACTTTCCATTAGATCCTGCACCGATGCACAAATACGAGACGAGGCACCAGAATAAAGGACTCAAGTAGAGGATGAGCATATAGAAAACCCTTTTTGTAATTAAAAAACTTGAACCTATGATCACCTAGATATAAAGAAGACCGTTTTACCACTTAAGAAAATATTACTTAGATATAAACAAGATTGTTTTACTTCTTAACCAAAATATTACTTGTCAAATAAGACAAAAATAATATTATGAGATTTAAAATAATATATTAGATATAATAGAATATTTTATATATTATGGATTGAAAGTGATAAAAACAAAATTGGAAGTGGGGAGAAAGACATTTAAAATATATATATTTTTCTTTTTCCAAGTATTTAATTTTAAAAAATCAAATTTGTGACAGTTGGAGTTTGAACCCTTGCCAACAAGCTGGAAGAAAATTTTCCAGGGCTTCAACCACTATGCCAACTTAAATTTCTTTGATATATTCATATTCGCATAAATATATTCAAATTCTCCAAAAACTTTACATAAAATATCTTATTTATTTTAAAATAAATATAAAAAATAAAAATTCGTCTGACCTTAATCTCTTTACTAATCTGGTTTGACTCTGGTTCAGTTTTAAAAACATTACAAAAAACCCAAAAAGGGCTTAAAAAAACTTATATAATTTATTACTCCAAAAACTTTATATCATATATATATATTGCATGGAGGGAATTTAAAGTGAAGAAATTACAAAATAGAAATTGAGGAAAAATGAAAAGTTAAACAAAAAAACTAGGAGGTAAACATTAGGTGAAAATGTAACTTTTATTGTAAAATATTGATATATAAATGTTTGGAAAAAAGATTAAAAGTGAAAAACTAGAACATATGACATATTAGATATGAACAAGACTTTTTTATATATTTTTTATTCAGGGAAAGTGAAAAAAAACAAAATTTGAAGTGGATTAAAACTGATTTAAAATAGTTTTTTTTCTTTTTTTAAATGATTTAATAAAAAATCAAACAAAAAACCTTGGTTTTGAAAAATTGAGAGAAAAAGAATATAATAGAATTTAAAATATTATATTAGATATAAGAGAATATTATATACATTACAGAGGGAAAGTGAAAAAAAAAAACCAAATTGGAAGTGGAGGAAAAGTTATTTAAAAAATATATTTTTTAAAAGTATTTAATTAAAGAAATCAAACAAAAAAGGGTTTCAGTTAGGGTTCAAACCCGTGCATACACAATAATTTCCAAGACATATAACCATTGCACCAACTCATACACTTTTGATAAAATGATCTTATTCTTATAAATAAATTCACATAAAAAGAACAGACATATACAGTGGCCGGCCTTAGGATAGTCATATATAATCAAAAACATATACAGATGTATAAGGCTTCAAATATATGCGAGCCATCGTATATAAGCCAAAATACTTAAATGTCAAGAAATTTTGTGAAAAAATTTAGGAGTTTGTGGGGAGGGGACCTTTTATTCTTTTTGTCAAATTTTTTTTTCTTTCCCTCCTCAAAGTTTCATATTCATCTTATTATTAGTATGAAAATTGAATGTCTCATTTTGTCTTGCACAAATTTAAAAAAAAATTAAAAGATTTGACTTAGTTCATATTTAACATTACAATATCATTTTGATAATTGTGAAAGTGAGAAAAAGTTGACAAAATTTAAAAAATCGACATTCAATTCTAAACAATGTATTTAAAACAAGATTGAATAGTAAATCAAATTAGTCAGTTTAGGTTCAACGGGGTGTTAAACATTTTATATTTTTTAATCATTAAGATATGTCGTGTGAAATTTATATAAAAATAAAAGTTTAATTTTAAAAAACTTGTGTTATATATGTGTTTTTTTTTTTTAAGAAAATAAGATAAATTATGAAGAGTTAGTGTAGTTTAATTCGATGTTTAAGTTTTTAAACTTTGGATGATTAACATAGATGATTTATTAAATTTTATGAAACATAAAAATATAACAAAATAAACATATACCATCACAAATTAAGTTGATTTAGTGGTTATGTCAATGTCTTTAAAATTAGACCGAATATCGAACTAGATAGGCAGAGACATTGACATTGATTAATTAAATTCTTAATTTGCATTTTAAAGGCAAAGGTTGCTTTGAGTTGGTTTAAGAGTTTAATTTTAAATAAATAGTAAAAAGATTCAAATTCTACTCTTAACATTAATTCATTCGGTATAGATAGTAAAACTTTAGATATTCTAAAAGTCTTTCTAACATTATAATTAAACAAATATATATACATGCATCTACGTGTAAGAAAGATAGGTAGAAAAGTTTTAATTTTATGACATTGGTAATTATAACTAGGTGAAGAATACAACATTTATTGTCAAATATTTTTATATAAAAGAATGGCATGACGATTAAAAAGAAAAACTTGAACCTATGACATCCTAGATATAAAGAAGACTGTTTTACCACTTAAGAAAATATTACTTAGATATAAACAGGATTGTTTACCACTTAATCAAAATATTAGTTGTCAAATAAGACAAAAAGAATATTATGTGATTTAAAATAATATGTTAGATATACCATAATATTTTATATATTATGGATTGAAAGTGAAAAAAACAAAATTGGAAGTGTGGGGAAAGACATTTAAAATAGTTATTTTTTCTTTTTTTTTAAGTATTTAATTTTAAAAAATCAAATTTGTACAAGTTGGAGTTTGAACCCCTACCAACAAGCTGGAAAAAAATTTTCCAAGGCTTCAACCGCCAACTTAAATTTCAGTGATATATTCTTATTCTCATAAATATATTCAAACTCTTTAAAAACTTTATATATGATATATTATTTATTTTAAAATAAATATAAAAAATGTAAATTCGTCAAACCTTTATCCTTTTACAATTAAGGTTTGACTCCGGTTCAGTTTTAAAAACATTACAAAAAACCCAAAAAAGGCTTAAAAAAACTTATATAATTTATTACTCCAAAAATTTTATATCATATATATATATATATATATTTATATATATTGCATGGAGCAAAATTAAAGTGAAGAAATTACAAAATAGAAATTGAGGAAAAATGAAAAGTTAAACAAAAAACATGGATATATAGGTGATAAAGCAACTTTTATTGTAAAATATGGATATATAAATGTTTAGCAAGACGATTAGAAGTGAAAAACTTGAACCTATGATCTATTAGATATAAACAAGACTATTTTATATATATACATATATTATGGAGGCAAAGTGAAAAAAAAACAAATGTTAAAGTGAAGGAAAACCAATTTAAAATAGTTTTTTTTCTTTTTTAAAAAAAATGAGTTAATAAAAAAATCAAAAGAAAAACCATGGTCTTGAAAAATTGAAAGAAAAAGAATATTATGTGATTTAAAATATTATATTAGATATGAGAGAATATTATACATATTATGAACGAAAAATGAAATAAAAAAACCAAATTAGAATTGGAGGGAAAGTTATTTTAAATAGTTTTTTTAAAAGTATTTAATTAAAAAAATGAAACAAAAAAATAGTTTTTGTTATGATTCAAAGCATGCACAATAAATTCCAAGACATATAACCGTTGCTCTAAGTTACACTTTTATTAAAATGATCGTATTCTTATAAAATATTTACATAAGAAGAACACACATATACGGTGGTCTTAGGACCATCGTATATAATCAAAAACATATACGGATGTATAAGGCTTCAAATATATTTGAGCCATTGTATATAAACCAAAATACTCCGGAGAAAGGAATTTACTGTGGGTCGTCATATATACCTTTGATTATATATAACGGCTCATAAGTCGTCGTATAAAACCCATTTTTTCCCTATGGGCTGTTGCATATATTTTACAATATATGAGGGCTCACTGTATAAAGCCCCATTTGCTACGGCCTTATGGCCGTCTCAAAAAACTTTGTCTTATATGGCCCAATGTCTGGTAGTGCTTGAGACTTTCTATCGACTATGGGGAGCTAAACAAGATCAAAATTAAGAATAGGTACCCACTACCTAAGATTCATGATTTATTTGACCAACTAAGAGGAACTCTGATTTTCTCTAAGATTGATTTAAGATCTTGTTACCATCTACTAAGGAATAAGTCTGCAGATATTCATAAAACTACTTTTTCAACAAGATATGGGCACTATGAGTTTTTAGTGATGCCATTTGGTTTGACTAATGCTTCTGCAGCATTATGGACATAATGATTAGAGTATTTAAGAAGCAATTAGATTAATTTGTGGTAGTTTTTATTGATGATATAATGATCTATTCTATGTCCGAAGAGGAGCACATGAAACATCTATGGATGGTTTTGCAAACCTTAAGAAAAGAAAAGCAATATGTGAAACTAAGCAAGTGTGAATTTTGGTTAAGGGTGTATGTCATGGACATGTCATTTTGGGAGAGGGCATTTCGGTAGATCTTAAAAAGATTGAGGATATTGTAGATTGAAAAAGACCAACTAATGCTATAGAGATAAGAAGTTTTTTTGGGTTTAGCTAGTTATTATAGGAAATTTGTGGAAGCGTTTGCATCCATTGCTTCACTACTAACTCAAAAAGGAGAAAATTTTGAATGGAAACAGGCATTGGAAGAAAGTTTTCAAGAATTAAAGAAGAAATTGGTATCAACACCTATTTTGGCTTTACAATCTGATTTTGGTGGTTATATTATTTATAATGATGCTTCCAAAAACGAACTTGGGTGTGTTTTGATGCAAAAGGATAAGGTAATTTATGCATCATCACAGTTGAAGCCTTATGAATGGAATTAACCTACCCATGATTTAGAACTAGCGACTATGGTTTTTGCTTTAAAAATTCGTAGATATTATCTTTATGGTGAGTAATGAGAAGTTTTCACAGATTATAAAAGTCTAAAGTACCTATTCACTCAAAAAGAGTAGAATATGAGACAAAGACAGTGGTTAGAGTTACTCCAGGATTATGACCTAAAGATTATTTACCACCCAGGAAAGGAGAATAAGGTGGCAGATATTTTAAGTACGAAACTATCTGAAAGTTGACAGCTATGATCACACAACAAGAGCAGTTGGTAGTAGAACTTGATAAGTTGTAGATTGATGTGTTGACAACTAATAAGGAATACCTTACAGCAATATAGATGTAACCAAGTTTTCTAGAGCAAATCATTAATGCTCAAGAAAATGATGTGGTTTAGATGACTAAAGGTGGTAAGCTGGAGTTTGAGAGACACGACGATGGAAATTTGAGGCTTCAAGAACGACTTTGTGTGCCTAATGACACTGAATTAAAGACTAAGATACTCAATGAAGCACACAACTCTAAACTATCTGTTCATCTTGGAGGTAAATAGATGTATAGAGATCTCAAGAGAAACTTTTGGTGGAATGGTAACAAGAAAGAGATCACAGGTTATGTTTCAAAGTGTTTGGTATGTCAACAAGTTAAAGAAGAAATTTAAAGGCCTATTGGACTAATGAAACCATTAGAAATACCAATTTGGAAACTGGAGCATATCACCAGGGATCATGTGACAGGTTTACCCATAACTAGAAATGGTAAGGATATGATTTAGGTTGTCGTGGATCGATTAACTAAGACTACACATTTGTTGTAGATGAAAGTTACATTATCAATGGAGGACATAGTGAAAATGTATATGGATACCATAGTGAAGCTACATAGAGTCCCTATGAGTATAGTGTCTGAGTATAGTGTCGGATAGGGACACTCTGTTTGTTTCACTATTTAGGAAAAGTTTTAACCAAGTATTGGGAATTACAATAACGATTAGTGCTACTTCTGACCCACAGACAGACTGGTAATCGAAAAGGACAATTCAGATTTTAGAGGATATATTGAGAGCCACTGTAATAATTTTAAGGGAAATTGGATTGATTACCTAACATTGATGGAGTTTTCATATAGCAACAGTTACCAAGCGAGCTTAAGGATGGCTCCGTATGAAGCTCTCTATGGATGCAAGTGTAGGTCACCATTGTATTGAGATGACATTGGAGAAAAACGAATCACTGGCCCCGAACTTGTACAAATCACCTTGGAGAAGGTACATCTAATTCAGGAACTGTTAAAGGCAGCTCAGGATAGCCAAATGAGTTTTGCTGACAACAAAAGGAGACCTTTGGAGTTTGTAGTGGGAGAAAAAGTCTATCTTTGTGCTTCACCTTCAAAGGATCTAATACATTTTGGCAAGCCTAGGAAGCTTGCTCTTATTATGCCTTATGAAATACTACAACGAGTTAGGGAATTAGCCCATAAGTAGGCTTTGCCCAAGACTTTATCATGGGTACATGGTGTTTTCCATGTGTCACAATTGAGAAAGTATATAAGTGATCCTAGTCATGTTTTTGAGATTGAGACACTGCACTTTAATGAAAATATAGCTTACAAAGAATTCCCTCTGAGGATCGTGGACCAAAAGGATTAGGTGTGGAGGAGGAGAACCATACCTTAAAGTTGATTATATACGGCGGCTCTGAGGACGTAGTATAAAACCCATTTTTTCCTACGGACCATTGCATATATTAGACAATATATGATGATATATGACTACTAAAGCCACTATTTGCAATGGCCTTTAGGCTGTCGTATAAACCGGGGTTGTATATACCCCTATTTCTGGTAGTGTATGAGATCATTTTTATTATATCTATTATTTCCATTAATAATACTATTTACCTTTTGGTCATTGAGTATGTGACTCAATAGTAAAAAAATTTTGGCAATAGATATATTATTCTAAATAGTCCCTATTAAGTTATTATTATTGGAACAATAATAGATTAAGAATAGTATGTAATCTTACTGATTATCACGTTTTACTGATCATGAAAATGATATATTCAAGTCAGAACATAAATATATGTTAGAGAACTATGTATTGGACAGGTCCCAATATGAGAATTACAACATGGATTATGTCATAAGTAAATCTCATCTTTATAGTCATATTTAAGTCTCTTGACCTGATTTCATCATGGATTTCTATGTGAGGAATTCTATGTCCTGACCTAGTCTAATGTTATCCTTAATCGGATAGCAATATATGCTTTAGTTGGACGTAGTATGAATCATATTGAGAAATGTGAATGATAAAGATGAGATTTGTCCCACTCATTTCGAGTGAAATATCCCTTGAGCCATCTTGATGATTGAAACCTAGAAATGTATGGCCGTACTATCATTTGTTTAGACAGTTTAATTAGGGATCAAGAAATGATTGATTAAGTTATTTAAGGATGACTTAATCCATGCTTTACACTTAATCAAAATATTATGTGACAAAGGGACTAAATATTGGATTTTAAAATAGGTTAAAATCAAACTATTGATTTTATTTAACTTGGGTAGTCATAATGTCATGCTAGTGGCCGCTTATGACTTGTGGCTTAGGCCCGCTACCAATGTTAGGGTCACACACTGAAGTAAGTAATCACGAGCTTTTAATTCATATTGAAATTATGACTTCAATTGAATTGGTGGTTTTTCTTTTAATAGAATTTTAAAAGAAATTAAAATCATGTTATGATGGGATCAATAATTTCCGAATTATTTTCAGTTATAATTACATTTCCTAATTGTAGGTAATTTTTAATATAAATATAAAAGGGGAAGAGAAGCTATAGGGTTAGTATTGACATCCTATTTGATAGTAAGTAAGAAACCTTAGCGGTCCTCCCTTCTTCCCTCTTAACTATATATTGAAAAGAAAGGACTCCTATCTTGACAGGAAGAAAACCTAGCCACCTTCTTATCTTCTTCTCTCTAGATTTCTTCCACTAATCTCTCAAGTTTCTAAATATCAGATTTGGAAAGCTTATGGTTCTACCAGACGGACCAGGTCGTTAGATCTTACTATGTGGATACCGGTAGAGGACGTTCGTCTTTCGCAGCATCTTGCTTCAACGAATTTCCTGTTTTTGTTCTCCGAAATAGAAAAGGTATGTTCTTCTTACAATTCGATTTTATATAATGTACGTGGACCCTGAATCGAGATTGTGAAAAATTTTATTTTCCACTACTTGTGTGCTCATAAATCCTAACATGGTTCAATACAGATGATGGTACGAAAGAATAGCAATATAATAAGAAATATGTCCAAATAGTATAAACAATTAATAATATATGGCTACGAATGCAATTACTGCCAAGGTTATTACTTAAGAGCTGATATAATACCATGGATTAGAAGTGATGAATTGTTCATATTTGTCACATTTGTTCTTGTTCGATCGCTGCCTTTAAACGCTTGTCATCTAAGTCAACTTCTTCACCGTGAATCCTATCCGTCACCCAAGAGCTATCTAGGGAAATTCAGCCAATTCATTATCTAGGGAATAAAGGTCAAAGTTGTCTATGATACTCATCAACATAGCCACATGCCAATCACGTTCGACTAAACATTGTGAATACCAAACTTGTTCTGCCTAGTTGTCCATAATAAATGGCTCATCAACCTCCTTATTCTCACGGTACAACAAATGAGCAAAATTCACTATTGTAAAGTTAAACTATCCTTCTTCACACCGAATTTTGAGTCAACCCAATCACACTTGAATAAGATGAATTATACGACATTACTGTATAAGATTTTGTAGATGTCGGTTTGCACCCCGTAGTAGGCGACATCTTTAGCTAGGGGATTACTGTCTTTGCTACTTGCATACCCAGTTGTGGTAGCCCTGCAAATAATTCCAGAATTTTGTGTCTTTCTACTAACTTTGCGACCACTTGATGTGATTCATGTAAAGGAAACCATCTTCATCAACATTACACACATAAAATTAAAACTTACCCAAGATTTCATCCAAGATTATGGTTAATTCATTGACCTATGTTGGCATGCAACATCAACCAA
>JAWZTD010033515.1:0-14113 GCA_035221335.1 Echites panduratus
CTAGCCAATTATATTTCCTTGTAAAAGGTTAAGATATAATTGTGATTACATAAAGGATTTATGGATTAAACATAGCCTTCGAGGGATAAGGTATGTTGTAATCTGATATAACTAATCTATCTGGGGTATAGCGAGACATTATTTTCTTGATCATAACTGAACCATTATGTTGTCCCTAACAGGGGCATGATAACGGTTCCAAATTACGGGTGTGCTCTCAGGTCGGACAATCTATTTGTCTATAAATATATATATATATATATATATAAGTGTAAAGTGTTGAAAATGTTGTTCTCATTTGGTCCATTATAGGCGAGTGAGAGATGTTAGATTTGGACACCCATAAGGACCAATGTGTTAGTCTCAAGTGTCAAACCCAATAGTCACATCTTATTCAGAAAAGACCTGTCCCTAAAAATAACCTTTTAGAAAAGACATGTCTGTAGACATGACCTTTTCTGATAAGATATGTCTGTGGAAATGACATCTATATAAACAGTCTCTTCTTCTCTTTACAGGATTAAGTTTTTACATTAACTTTTGATCAGATATAAAACAGACATTTAGATTGTGAAACAGTGATATTGATCCTAGTGATTTATATCCAAGACTTGTGACTTGATTGATCCGACAAATTACTTCGGTAAACTTCGAATTCAAGTAAGGTCTATTACCTTTTTAATTAATAGTTATTCCCATAGATAGCTTTCGTTGCGATTCCCGTATCTTTATTTTGGTTGTATACTCTCTTTATTCAGATTTAAATGTTCAATTTCTATAGATTCAAAATTAGATATTTTTATTTTATTTTAAAAAGTTCAAAACTAAAATCTTATTAATAAAATATAATTATAACAACACTCATGTATATTCGTAATGATTATGATGATGATTCAAATGTAACTGTCCAAAGAAACTGGACAGAGTGAATTGATGCCAAGTTAACATTGCTGTAAAGGGTTGACCTTTTCCTTAAATGTAATCTCACTACACTTAGTGTTAAACGATCATTTATGCAATCTATCTAATGGAAATTCAACAACACCGCCTTGATAATTTGTATAACTAACAAAGCTTACGAACTCTCGAATTCTATCTCAGTACATTGCTATTACTAAACTTCTAAGATTTTAGAATATATAAGAGAAAAATAGGAGAGTTGCAAATTTATAAATAAATTGACTTCAAGAGAATTTCACCATTTATAGATAACCAGAGACATGGGTTATTAATTCTCAAGATAAAATTTTATCCATTTTGCATTGATGAATGAATTGGTTCATATTCCCAGTTCATGTATCAAGGATAAATTCTATCCAAATTATAAGATCGAGTTAACCTTTCATATTCTATCATATTATCATCTTACAAATTACTTACTTTGTCTCAAATTAGTTGTCGTTTAAGGAAAAAGTTCTTCTCTCAAATTAGTTATCGCTTATATATTTTAATGCAAAATATAAACCTGAAGTTCCTTCACTCATCAATCTATTTTGTTTGTGACTTTTTTCAAAGTAAATTTATTGTGTCACATCTTCTAATTATATATTAACCAATCATAATACCATTAATCCCAACTCTGTAATAATTTTTTTCTTGAAAAGCAAAATAATTATGAAGGGTAAAATATTCCAAAATACATAAAATTATTATTATTTAATATGGGTGAAATAATTTTAAACAATAATTAAATTGACATGGAGGGGTATATGAGTTGGTACCATATACACTAAAGTAATTCTAATAGGAAATATTGTAAGAGATAAGATAGAAAATTCGAAACAAAATAATAATAATAATAAAAATCCCAATGATTAATGCGTAAATGAATGAAATCATCTTATCTACAAAATATATGTATTAGAAATGGCCATGATGGAGAGTGGAGACAAGTGGGGGTGATTAAGTTGTCACACACCTCACACTTAAATCTCTCCTTAAGGGGAGATCTTGAGTTCAAATCACTGTGGAGGGGAGAAGGAAGGTATTTTCTTCAATGATCCTCCTTAAAGACATTTCTATATATTCAGAATTAGATTTTACTATTTCTATCTTGAAAAGTTCAGAACTAAAGTCTTATTAATTAAATATAATTATAAAAACACTCATACATATTACAGTTTTAAAATAGGGTTTTAAGCACTATAAATGCTGCACCTTTCTACCTCCAAAAATCCCAACTCCAACTCATTTTGAATTGCTCACATAGATATATAGAGAAGCATGGCAAAGATGTCTTGCATCGTTCTGCTCGTTCTCGTTGCCTCTTCAGGTTGGCATTCTCATTTTTGTTGTAATTACTCCTTCCCTTTGAAATAAAATGTTCTATTTTCTTGTCCGAAATGGTTCACGAAAAGTTTGAGCTCATCTAGAAAAAGGTTGAATTTAATAACTTAACACACTCTTTCACGTGTGGACCAAACACAATTTTTGGACCAAACACAATTTTTCAATAACAAATTTGCTCTAGTACCATCATATGGGCTTTTACAGAGTTGATTCCCGGTATTTATCCAATCAACACTTGAGGAGACACTTTAAGTATATAAATTCAATCCCTCTATATCAGTCTAAATTTTTTATATAGATGGAAGTTTGCATCATAGGTGTCAGATCGAATCTATTATGAAATGTATTAAATGATTAAAATTTCTTTTAAGGAATTAAAACCAAGTCAAAATCTTGATTATTTTCATTAATGTATTAGCAGCTATTATGTGGGTTGATGCTACACTCGATCAGGAAGATCAATTACCAAACAGTCGTAGTAATTCTGGGATGTCAAGGAAAGCATTGCTTCCACCAGGAGAGATCGTGATTACCATGATAACGAACAAAAATTTGAGCTGTAGGTCTCCAGGCCAAGCTTGTTTCCCTTTTGGTGCTCTATGTTGTGAGCCATATCAGTGTCTTTTTGTTTGCGGATGATAAAATTGATCAAAGCAGCACAAAATGCTGTAAAGTAAAGAATAAGACGCCTTTGTAAGGCATTGTGTGTTGATCTGTATGTTTGTTTATTTTGCTGTCTAAATAAATTTATTGTGGACAATATGAAATAAATGTATCGTGGACAATATGAAATAAATGTATCGTGGACAATAGCAGCAAGAATTCAGGGATGGCTCTTCTTTGCTTCTCTGTTTTCTGTGCTTCTATTTAGATAGTGAGCCATCCATGGCTGATGATGTTATCAAAGAGTTAATGTTTCTGGTGGAGCAGTTATCATCCATTTTGGCTGTTGTATTGATAGCCTGACTTTGAACTGTATTAAAAACTTTATGTTTCTGCTCAAGATTGTTTTTGTTTGACCTTTGTTCTGGCCATGATTCTTCTACAAAATTGAAATGATGCCCTATTCTACATGGATAGCCAACATCATTTGCATTGACTAATGGAGCTATTGCCTTCCCATTACCAGCAGAATTGAAATGCCCTCAACAATTGATAAGGCAAAATAAAGGAAGTGGGTTTTAGGGCTGCTCGTGGATGTATTATGCCCTGCAAAACAGAAAGGTGGGAGGAGAATGTCTCCCAGGGAAACTCCGACGGTCAAGTTAGTGAAGTTCTCTTTCAGTGAGGGAATAATAAGAAAAAGATTAAGAGAAGTTACCCCTTTCTTGGTCCTCGATCCTTCCTTTTATAGGCAAGTTCCACAGGGCATGATCCCTGGATTTTAAGAATAAATGAATAATTATTGGGCCTCCATCGTTCCCATTACATGTCCTTTCGTCCTTCTTAACATTAAATGGGCATGGTTTTACACCTACCCGGTATGGAGTATGAGATGCCGTCATTCGATCCCGTGCGGATTACCTGTAAGGTGACAGGATTGTTATAGTAAAAAAGGATTTACGGCGGTAAATCCCTAGACATTACTTTTAGTCTTAATTTATTTGCGACCTGTAGATTGTTGGGCTGGCTTCTTGCTCTTAAATCAATCCCGGCGAGTGAGCATCCCACATGGGGAACCCGAGCTCGCATTGAGAGCTTCAGCGGCAAGCATTCTGCATTGATTTAATTCCCTTCAGTGGCCCCCTGTCGCGCATCGGTACTGAAAATCGAGGTGCGACATAGACAGGTTGATAGGATTTCTTCAGTTATGCGAGCTTAAAAGTCAAGACCTCCTGTCTTCTCATGAACAGTTGGGTCCCATCAGATTTTGAGTTACTCAGGAGCATTAAATGTCGAGTGTATCGAGGAGTCTCGAGTGTACTGTTCACCTGGGGAACCGCCCCTCGCTTTGCCTTCTGGAAGCTCCAAGAACCATTTTCAAATCCTGAATTCTTCCTATAAAAAGGCCCTAAGGCCACTATTTTACCCTCTTCTAAAATCTTCACTCAATCGAGAGGGCTTGCTGTTATCCTGTTTTTGAGTAAACGTTTTGTATTCGGCTCTCCGGCAAAGACGATTGTCACTCTACTGCTGTAAGATCATTTTGGTTTCTTCTTTTTGAGTCTTTGGTGCCTAGTTGGATCACATCGTCCATCATCCTCTGTTCTCTGTATCGAAGGTACAGTTTTCGAACCTTCTCTTTCCTCTTCGTCTCCTGTTTTTGTTTCATTTTTGTCATTACTTTGGTTGAGAATGGTCGATTCTCGTGAGCTCGCGATTATGATTCCGGATTTGAGGCTGTATGAAAAGACTCCTTCGGGGCTCTTGTGGAAATCCCGTAGGGGCTTGCGAGCTTTCGTAGTGAAGAGAGGCGGCGAATATGAGTTAGTCCTGAGAGAAGGGCCCTTAGATGAACTATTAGTTCCCCGAGATTTAATTCTCGAGCCCAACACCCCCAGAATCGAATTGCGAGATGAGGGTTTATTGAAATACTATTTGCGAGAAAGGATGCGGGATGACATTGTACGATCTTTTGCAGAATCCCGCGAGATGGCGAGAACCAGCGAGGGCCAAGATTCCTCCCAGCAAAAGGTTTACACTATCAAGAACAAGTTATCTGAGGAAAAAATGGATGAATTGATAAGCAGATATCGTGTTGACACCAGCGTTTTTAAGGCACACTACTGTCTTGAGGCCGCCTTACAATCTCGGGATGATTACACTCTGGTTTTTATGCATCAACTGGAAAGCGGCCTACGCTTTCCCTTGGACCATTTCATCGTCGAGTTTATGGATGCTTGTCAAGCGATGCTTTCCCAACTTCATCCAAACGCCGTGTGGGCTTTGACTTCTTTCATAGTAGTTTGTAGGTATATGGGATTTGAACCTACCTTAAATACCTTCCAGATATATTTCACCATCACTGGTGGTCCCACCCTTTCGGTGAGATCATGCACTGGGGCGCCAAAGCTGCTTGATCCTTTCAAGTCCAAAATTCATGATTGGAATGATTATTTTTTTCTCTTAGAAAAGAAAGGGGGGTGGCCATTTAGTTCGATTCGCCATTCTGCTACTGTTGGCTTGCGGACTAGTAAAGATCATCTCAAGAGGCTAAGTGAGGTGGAAATGCGGTTTGTTCGCCGGGTGAATTTAGCGTTATTCGGGAACATTGAGGGATCGGGGAGACAGATATACCACTTTCACGCTTTGGGTTTTGTCGACAGAGATCTCGCTCTCTGCGGGATTGGCACTGCTGAGGGGGTTGTGCCAAAACTAACTCTGGATCCTCCGCCTATAAGGACATGGGAGTGGATAGTTCATAGGGAAGGCTTTTTTGGGTTACTATGCCCATGCCGATCTCGCTTGAGATCTACCCCCCGTACTGAGGGTAATGAGGCCATTTTCATCTTCGTATTCTTTTTCATTCTTATCCTTAGCCCTTTTTTTTGTTCTTTGCAGAAATGGTGTCCGCAAAGAGAATGCTCGAGGAGATCCAAGCGAACAGGTTGCGGGGGCTGATCCAGTCGGACAGAGCTAACAATCAGATTCCCCTTCGCCATGTGGTGGACGAGGCGACCAGCGAAGAGGCGCATATTTTGGTACATCCGACCCCGCTTACTGATGAGCTTTTACCTTTGGGGGTGAGGTTACCCAACATAAAACCGGAGGTGCCCCTCACAAAAGGAAAGGAAAGGAGGTGGCCACAGCTCGCCCATCCAAGAATTCGGCTACAGGGGGCCCTACAAGTGAGGGAGTTTCGTTGTACCTCCCTAGCCCGCCTAAGACTCAGGGGGCTACAGTGAGCTCACCTCCTCGCCCATCTGCCCAGTCTCCAGAGCCTCCGGCGATATTGGATCTGGCCGGGGTAAGGTCCAATCCTGAGGGATCTGCTCGCGTGGGTCAGGAGTATGTCTCGTCTCAGTATGGCCGCCCTCTCCAAGAAGATATTATCCCGTCTTGGGATTTTGACAATTTTGAGTTCTGTGAGGGACCTGCGACCATTAGGGACTTGAGACATGCCTTGAACCGTGTTTTGGTTCCATTAAAGCTGGATTTTAATGATGCTCGGGTGGCGAAACATCTGGGCAGGAATATGCTTTTTCGAGCGACTAAAATGGAAACTCGCCGACAATGCGAGGAGTTTACTCGCTCCCTGGCTGTTAATCAGATAGGGGAGCATCTTTCCCAGGTATTTCATATATATACATGTACATATATTTATTTATTTATTTATTTTTGCTTCCTGACTTTTTCACTTATCGATCTTCATAATTTTTCTCCTCCAGATTAGTTCCCTCCTGCTTCACATCGATGATGTGGGGAAGAAGTCCGACAAGGAAGCCGAGAGGTTATTATCAGTGGAGGAAGCCAGGGCAGCTCTTCATCAGATGAAGTGGGGAAAAAGGATCTCGAGGAAGCGAGCAAGGAAAAGGCCGAACTTGAAGACCAGGTCGCGACCTCGCATGTTATTCTGGAGGCTACTGACAAGAAGGTCCATGACGTTGAGGAGGAAAATAAAAGTTTACGGTCAAACTTAGAACGCCTCCAGGATGAAGCAGGTGAGAGGGAAAAAATGATCAAAGACCTTTCTTGCCGCCTCTTTGAGATGAAGTCTCTGTGGTTCGCTATGAATCTATCGACTACCAAAAAGAGGCAGCGAAGCGAGCAGTGGCTGATTACAAGGCGTCGCTGAATTTCCAAGAGGATGTGGTACATGATGCTTTCCAATATTACCAGTAGGGGGTGAGCTTCGCCACCCGAATGCTTCGTGACAAAGTACCACTAGAGGATCTCTTTTCCCTCCGTGATGGCTACTCTTTGGAGGCGGATAAGAGGGAGGGACATGGCTTCGTGCAGTTTACTGAAGGTGAGCTGGCAGAGATCCGAGAGTTTGATATTCAGGATGAAAGACCACCTTGGATACTGCCTCCTCGCCTGGTTCACGACTTCTTTGAACTTCTTCAAGAATGACTTGAGAAGGGTGGACAGTGGCTAGGGACTCCCTCTCCATCGACCTCGGCGAGTGCGGGATTACTACCTTCTGAGGCGACCAGGGACCCCCCTGAGAACTCTGGTGTTGGCAAGGAAACTAGTTCATAAGTTAGGATGCAGTTGCCTACTTTGATCCTTTTGTAAAGATTTTTCTGCTGCTTCACATATTTAATCATTCAAATTTTGCGGGATATTGATTCACCGTCTTTTTTTTTATGCTTGATTTGCGATTTCTCACTTTTTTTTATGTCGCGTGTTAGGTAATTATGAGAATGGACTTTTCCTTGCATATCGCGTTTCTCACAATAAGAGTGAATAAATGAAGAAAATACTTAACATTCTCTGAACCAGCACTTTTCATGTAAAAAGTTTAAACAAAATACTTCTTCAAATGATCTGAGTGCCAAGGGTTGGGCAGTTTCTTCCATTCTGTGCTTCTAAAAGAAAAGTTCCTTCTTGAAGCTCTTTTATCAATTTATAGGGGCCCTCCCAGTTTGGGGCCAGCTTTCCTCTGTCCGTTCTTTGACCAGTAGCTTTGATTTTCCTTAACACCCAATCTCCTATTTGTAATCTTTCGGGGTTTACTCTTTGGTTGTGACATTTCCTGGTATTTTGTTTGTACAGTTCCATTCGTACTCTGGCATCTATTCTCCTTTCCTCAAGTAGGTCCAAGTCATTCAATCTTTTTTGCTTGTTTTGTTCTTCATTGAATCTAGCAATCCGATACGTCTAAAGCGCTACTTCTGCTGGGGCAACTGCCTCTGTCCCATATACTAAAGAAAAGGGGCTTTAGCCCATAGACCCTCTTGCCGAGGTACGAATGGACCAAAGTACAGGATGCAGCTCATCAGCCCACTTTCCATCTTTACCTTCGGGGTTCTTCTTTAAGGACGTGATTATCGGTTTGTTTGCTGCCTCCGCTTGTCCGTTTCCCTGTGGGTGTGCTACGGACGACTTCTAGTGCTTGATTCTCAGCTTGGTACATTCTGCAGTGAATTTAGAGGCAAATTGTGTGCCGTGATCTGTCACCATGACTCTGGGGATTCCAAATCGACATAGTACCGAATCGTGGAAAAAATTGAGCACGTTCTCTTCAGTTGGATGAACTAAGGCTTTAGCTTCTATCCATTTAGAAAAGTAGTCTACAGCCACGACCAAGAATCTTCTCCCCCCACTAGCCTTCGGAAAAGGTCCTATCAGATCCATTCCCCACATGTCAAATGGCCATGAAGAGATGACTGGGGTCTGGCCTACGGACGGCTGTCTGGGGATGGGTCCGTATTCTTGACATTTTGCACATGTCTTGGTATATTCTTGGACATCTCGCCTTAGCGATAACCAATAGTACAATAAATTAATTATTCGATCGGCCATTGATCTGGCCCCCGGATGGCCCCCACAAATTCCTTCGTGGACCTCTTCGAGAAGCGGTGCGGTCATGTTTGGCGGGACACACCTTAATAGCGGTTTTGAGAATGAGCGCCTATATAACACATTATCTATGATGGTATATCTTTCTGCCCTTTTCCTGAGTGCCTGAGCATCTTCTGATTTTTCAGGGAGTTTCCCTTTTGTCAGAAATTCTTCTATCTCTTGAACCCAATTTTTAATCTCTGCTGCTGCCACCTCAAATATTTTCTCCGGTCGTGAGTAACTAGGGGTCGTTTGTGCTTCAATTTCAATCCCCTCGACCACCCCGCATGGCGATGTTGTTGCTAGTTTGGAAATATAATCCGCTCTTCAGTTATTTTCTCTAGGGATTTTGAGGAGTTCGAAGTGTTCGAACTTGCTTACTTCCCGATCGACCCTGTCTTTATAATCTCTCAGGGTCTGGTCATTGGCTTGGAATTCCTGATTTACTTGGTTTACCACAACTTGGGAATCGCTTTCTGCCTTTATCTTTTTAATCCCCAGCCTCCTTGCCCATTTCATACCAGTCAGCAGGGCCTCATATTCTATAGCATTATTGCTCCCTTCGAAGAGAAGCTTTATGCCTTTTTCTAATCTAATCCTTCCATCTGGTGATCGCAAGACAATTCCTATTCCCCTACCGTCCTGATTGACGGCTCCATCAACGGAAATAATCCATGAATTTCTTGATCTTCCTGTTTCATGATTTACCTCCCGTTCAGGAGGTATGAGCTCCTTTTGTCCAGGCGTCGTTTCCACGATGAAATCGGCTAACGCTTGTCCTTTGATGGCTTTTCTTGGAATGAAAATTAGGTCGTAGGCCCTGAGCTCTATAGACCATTTTAACATCCTACCAGAGGTGTCTGGTTTATGAAAAATCTATTTTAATGGTACGTTGGTATAAACGTTTATCGTATGACAGTCAAAATAAGCTCTGAGCTTTCTAGAGGCAATCACCAAGGCTTAAGCTAATTTCTCTATATTTGAGTACCGAGTTTCAGTTTCACAGAGAGCTTTGCTTACATAATAGATGGGCAGATACTTATCGCCCTCTTCCCTAAACAAGACAACGGCTACCGCTAAGTCAGAAGCCGCTAAATATAAATACAACTTTTCACCCACTTGAGGGTTTGTCAGGAGAGGGAGTCGGCCAAGGTATTCTTTCAGGTCCTTAAACACTGCAAAACATTCTTCGGTCCAAATGAAGTTTTTACTGGCCCCCATGAGCGCTTTGAAGAATGGAAGGCATTTTTCAGTGGATCGAGAAATGAACCTTCCTAGAGCCGCTATACAACCAGTTAATTTTTGAACTTCTTTTGTGCATCTGGGTTCACTCATATTGATGAGTGCCGATATCTTTTTGGGGTTTGCCTCAATTCCTCTCTGAGTCACCATGAATCCCAGAAATTTTCCGGACGTTACTCCAAATGTGCATTTGGCGGGGTTCAGCTTCATGTGGTATTTATTCAGATTATCAAATGTTTCCCGCAGGTCTTCCAAGTGATTGTTTCCGTCCCGAGTCTTGATGACCATGTCGTCAATGTATGCCTCCATATTCCTTCCAATCTGAGCTCCGAATATCCGATTCACCATTCTCTGGTATGTGGCTCCCGCATTCTTTAATCCGAATGGCATGACATTGTAGCAATAAATGCCTCCTCCAGCTCGGAAAGAGGTGTGGACCTGATCCTTTGATTCGAGTTTTATCTGGTGGTATCCTGAGAATGCATCCAGGAAACTAAGCATCCCATACCCAGTGATAGAATCCACCAGCGTATCTATTCTTGGCAATGCGTAACAGTCTTTAGGACAAGCTTTGTTTAGGTCGGTGAAGTCTACTCACATTCTCCACTTTCCTGTCGTCTTCTTGACCATTACTACATTGGCCAACCAAGTAGGGTACTTGATCTCTGGGATGAATCCTACCTGAAGGAGCTTCGCCACCTCCTCTTTTATAGGGCTTCTTTTTCTGGTCTGAACTTTCGTGGCTTCTGTTGGACGGGCTTGAGTGTGGGATTAATGTTAAGGTTGTGAACCGCGATTTTGCTCATCTATTCCCGACATTTGACCAACCTCCCATGCGAAGGTATCAGAGTATTCCTTGAGGAGTTCGATCAAGATTTCTTTGCTTTGTGAGGAGAGCATTTTCCCTATCTTCACTTTCTGCCCGGGATAGTGAGGATGAATCTGTACCTCTTCTGTTTCACCACCGTTCATGAGCGGGCTTTCGCGAGCTTCATCAAAGCAACAGATCATAACTTCGCTGGTGGAACTCTCCCTCTTCCTTTTCCTTGCAGCGAGCTGATACAGCAGAACGTCTTTCGGGTTTCCTTCTACCGTAACGATATGCCCGTTACATGGAACTTTGACTTTCTGGTGAGGGACAGAGGAAACCATTTCAAACGCGGCCTGTGCAGGTATGCCGAAAATAGCGTTGTAGGGAGAACACAAATTGAGTACCAGAAAGGTTACCATTTCGGCTCTGTTTCTGTTACTACCTCCAATTTTGACTCGAAGGTCAATGCTACCTTTAACCTGAACTTTGTGGTTAGTAAATCCTTCCAAGGCCCCGTGGTAAGGAATCAAGCAAGAGTCTGGGATTTCCATTTCATTGAAGCAGGAATAGTAGAGAATGTCTCTGCTAGCTCCCGTGTCAACTAGGATTCTTTTGACCCTCCAATGATCGAACCCGTCTGCTTCAAAGGACGCCTCTATGCTTAGTGGGAGATTCTGGGCTGCTGGAAGGTCTTCCTTAGGGGAGTCCGTCATCAGGAAAATTTGGCTAAGAGAGTGGATCTGCTTTTGAAGCTGAGTTTTGGATGGAGCTGGGTCTGCAATCATGTTGATGACTCTTTCTGGGCGGGGTCTGTCACCATCTCACTGGGTTCCGTCTTTATATTCCTGGAGATGTCCTCTTCTTAATAATCTCTCGATCGCTCTCTTTAATTGTAAGCATTGTTCAGTTGAGTTGCCATGGTCCTTATGAAATGCGCAATACCTTCTTTGATCCCTCTTATCTCGGTTTTCAGGATTGAGAGGCTTGGGATTCTCCACTCCGAACTTTTCCTTCAAGATGGAAATCAGTTCAGCCCTAGGAAGATTTAGGGGGGTGAATGTCTCCGTTTTTCGGATCCGGTTTTTTCCTTCTCGCTGCTCGAGCTTGGGCGAGCTTGCCTTTCTTTCCCGCGGGATGACGAGATCCGCTTTGTTGAGAGGCCGCGAATTTCCTGGCCACCTCGAACATCTCCGCCACCGTCTTAGGCTACCTAATATGAAACTCCGTTTTTAAATAAGTGGACGAGGTGCCGTGAATAAAGTGCAATGCCACCTCCATGCTTACTCCATCAATTTCATCATATATTTTCTTAAACTTTTCGATTTATTCTTCTAGGCTTTCCCCTTGATGTTGCCGTACGTTAAAAAGGTCACCTTGATTTTTGGCCAGTGTTCCCGCAATCCCAAATCTAGCGAGGAACTCTCTTTCTAGGGAAGACCAACTTTTAATTGATTCTGGCTTTAAGTTAGTAAACCAAGTAGTGGCTTTGTCTCCCAACGTGCTGGCAAAGGCTTTGCATTTCACCGCCTCATCATTGGTTATGACCCCCATGGCGTGCTCGTACTGACACAGGTGATCCTGTGCCCTGCCTTTTCCTGTATATAACTGTAAAGTAGGCAGCTTAAAGTCGGGGTTTGGAGGGGCATTCCTGATCCACTTGGCAAAAGGGGATTTGGTTATGGGCCCCTTTTTAGGAGATCGAGATCTGCTCCTTGACTTTCTCCTTTCGTGGGTCCCTGCCCTTCTTGTTTGTGAGGGGTGTGACCTTCTGCGCTCCATCCTTCTGTCCTCCTTTCTAGTAGGATTCCTGGACTCCCCAGTTTGGCTCCTTGGCGCCTTTGGTTGTCTCCGACTCCATTGAGCATCATCAATTTTCAACTCCTGATTATGTCCTTTATTTCTTTCATAGTCTCGACTATTGGGACTTTCATGTTGTGCCTCCCTTCTGGATAGAGTTTCTTTTGATGGATGCGCCGATAATGTCAAAGTCGGCACGGGTGGGGGTAAGGTGTGTCTAATTTTTGCCATCTTTTGGCTTAGCCTGGCCCATTCTATCATCATCTGGTTCTTCTCGTGGGCTATTTGCAATTCTTCCTCTAGTCTCTGGATCCTGGAAGGTCCGTCAGAGGGAAGACCTTCTTCCGTGAGCCCTCGGTTGAGGTTGAGGGTCTTTCGGAGATCTTTTGCCCCTGATGTTCCTATCCCAGCTGGTCCCAGTCTCTGCCTGGCTAAGATCCTTTGAGTATTTTCTCTTTTCTGAATAGTGGCGGGAGTAGCCGGCTCTGCCTTGGGGATCCGAGAGTCATCTTGAACTGCTGGGGCAGAATACCTTGATTTTTCTTGTTCTACTTCTTTACCTTTATTAGGAATATCTATCGAGTCGTTGGGTGGTGGTGCCATAATATTTTCGTGAGGAGAATTCGTGATATGTTATTTGGAAAATATCTGGCGAATTGAATTATTTCTTTTCCCGGCAACAGAACCAAACTGATAAGGCAAAATAAAGGAAGTTGGTTTTAGAGCGGCTCGTGGATGTATTATGCCCTGCAAAACAGTAAGGTGGGAGGAGAATGTCTCCCAAGGAAACTCCAACGGTCAAGTTAGTGAAGTTCTCTTTCAGTGAGGGAATAATAAGAAAAACATTAAGGGAAGTTACCCCTTTCTTGGTCCTCGATCCTTCCTTTTATAGGCAAGTTCCACGGGGAATGATCCGGGATTTTATGGATAAAAGAATAATTATTGAGCCGCCATCGTTCCCACTACATGTCCTTTCGTCCTTCTTAACATTAAATGGGCATGGTTTTACACCTACCCGGTATGGAGTATGAGGCGCCGTCATTCGATCCCCATGCGGATTACCCGTAAGGTGACAGGATTATTATAGTAAAAAAGGATTTACGGCGTTAAATCCCTGGACATTACTTTTAGTCTTAATTTATTTGCGACCTCCGGATGGTTGCGCGGGATTCTTGCTCTTAAATCAATCCCGCCGAGTGAGCATCCCGCATGGGGAACCCGAGCTCGCATAGCGAGCTTCAGCGGCAAGCATTCCGCATTGATTTAGTTCCCTTCAACAATACTTTCTGCTCTTGCCAAACATCAACAGCTAAGATTTCTGACTCACAGGTATGCAGTTCTGTGCAATGCATCCGGGAATAATACCAGAAGAAATCCATATTCGGGGAGGTATACCTGTAAGAAAGCCATATTCATTAATGGATCAAGAAACTAATGGTACATGCACAATGACTATGCAGCACTAACTGAAAAATGATAACAGGTAAGTTTGATCAAGGATAGAAGTAAATGAAATCCAACAGAACG
>JAWZTD010033565.1:0-14099 GCA_035221335.1 Echites panduratus
CTCTAGGAAGAGATTATGACTACCCAAATTAAGTAAAAATGGTTGGTTCGATTTTAACCTATTTTAAAGTCTAATATTTAGTCCTTTTGTCATACAATATTAGATTAAGCATAAGAAAAGGATTAACTCATCTTTATAAAACTTAATCATTTGTTTCTTGATCCTGGATTAAACTATCTAAACAAATGATACCAATAACTCTTTATTAGTTCATTCGAGCAGGTCATGCATTTCACAATTTAAATCATTAATAAGGGCCAAGGATATTTCACTCAAATGAGAGGAACAAATCCCATCTTTTTCATTCATATTTCTTTCTATGATTCATATTATGTCCAACTAAAGAATACGTAGTCATCCGATTAAAGATAATGTTAGACTACGTCAAGACATAGAATTCCTCAAATAGAAATCCATGATGAAATCATGTCGAGGGTAGCAAATATGACAATAAAGATGAGAAGTACTTATGATATAATCAATGTAGTATTCTCATAATGAGTCATGTTTAATACATCTTTCTCTAACATGTATATATGATCTGAGTTAATATCTCATATTCATGATCAGTAAAACATGATGATCAGTTAGATTACATATTATTCTTAATTTATTATTGTTCCAACAATAATAATCGAATAGGGACTATTTAGAATAATATATCTATTATCAAAAGGGTTTTACTATTAAGTCACATACTTAATGATCAAAATGCAGAAAATATTATTCATGGAAATTTATGACATCAAAATGTATAAATACAAATTTATGTCATTGTCCTAGTACACTATACTATCAATAGGGCCATCATATAGAATTAAAGGTATATACAATGGTCCGTAACAAAATATCTTTCTCCAGTGTAATTTGGCTTATATACGACAACCTTGTAGCCCTTGTGTATGTGTTTATATATAATTTTTATTTTGTTAAAAAATCCATTTGGATATACATTTTTTTCTAAAATATAAGAAGAATTAGGAATCTATAATTTTAATTTTATCATTTGAATACATAAAGCAAGCATTTCTACACAAAAGTAAGCTATGGGCAATTAAATTTAGGGAGATTAGCATAGTGGTAACAGTAATATTATATCTTTTTTTTCAACCAAATTAGTTTACATACTATTTATGATCACTTCCGATCACTTGACAACAATTTCCCGACCAAAAACTCAATATTTTGGAGAAAATTTCCCCATTCTGGATATTAATTTATCAGATCGTAAATGGTATGGTACTAATTTGGCTGAAAAATTACCGTCAAGTGATTCAAAGTATCGCTATGACAGATTGTGAATAGTACATGTACTAATTTGGTTAAAAAAGAAAAGACCGGGTATTATAGTTGACTTTGACCATAATATAAAGTACTACTGTTGCTAATCTCCTTTAAATTTATATGTATTTAAGTATATATGGAAGAAACTACTAATGAGACCTAATCATTATCTCTTCAAAGTTCAAATTATTTTATTATTTTTTACTATTAAAAACTGAATATTAAATTTCAAATTATTCTATTATTATTTTTACTATTAAAAACTTAATATTAAATTTTCCTATATTTACCTTGTCTATCCCATTTATGTGTTCTTAGATGACTTATGTCTACGTGAGCTCCTGTGATGATTATGCTAGGTTGAGGGTGTTCGGTTTGTTGCTGAAAGTTGATTAGAGGGTTGTTTGCAAATTTATCCGACATGGTTGTGGTTAGTATAGATGGTTTGATTTATAGTAGATGCATTGTTTAAAAAAATTGGAGGGAAAAGCAGCTCTCAAACTTGCATTAAAACAAGAAGGAAACGGAAAGGCTTCAGATTTTAGCTGTATGGGAAAACAACTCCTGTTTAATAAATTAGTTTTTTAATTAGGGTAAGTCTCCACCATTCCCTTAATCTATCCATTTCTGTTGGCAATTGTGCTTTCATTTAATTGTTTCACACTCTTCTTAATTATAAATTGCCCAAAAAAACCCATAAAGAGAAAACAAACAATGAAAAAAATGTCTTGCACCATGTACATTATTATTGAGACAAGATACCCAATCTGTCACCATTGAAGGTAGTCACAAATTAAAAGACAATATGAATAGATCTCAATCAGATTTCTCCACATATATACAAAGATAGCCATGTCTAAACCTTAGACTGATGACACCAAGATTCTTTCACTAAACTATTTCGATAGCTTTCTCCGCTCAAAGTCAAAATCAAATTTAGAAATGGGATGCTGGATGTCTCATCCTCTATATTTGCCAACCTATAAAAATAATTTGCTAACGCTAAGATAACAGTATATAATTACTGAAAGTAGATATTTACATTTGAAGCAAAGTAAGTGCTACATAATAATAGGTTTTTTAAAGCTTACCTCTTCAGCAGATGGAAGATCCCGAGGATCAAATACAATCAACCACTCAAGCAATTTAAGAGCCTGCGAGTTGGCATGTGGGATTCTCTGTGATAGTGGTACAGGTTATTTTCTTCTCATGTTGCTTAAATACCTTCAAGCCTTTTCATTTTCTATCTAAAGATATGATAAGTCCCACGCTCAAACTCCATTACTAAAGCTAGCTCAAGAGTGGAGGTTTGGCTCCAAGCTTTTTAACTAGTTCAGGTTTCCATCTGCGACCGATGTGGTATCATGTTATCCTCCCCTTTTTTGGAGATCACATAATCATGCTTGATGACAACTCCAAATTCATTACCCGCAGCCCCACACAAGGATTTGTGCTAACTCCCACACAATTTCGTGCATTTGTTAACCAGCGCCGGGCCCTTCAAAGGAAAGGGTAATAGGGTAATCAACATGCCCACGGACCGGGATGGCTGGCTCTGATACCACTTTATGATGTGATTTTCTACTCCTCTTTTTGGCGAGAAAGTTGACACAGATACCTAAAGGTACGATTTCAATTATGATTTGTTTTGGATTAGTTAGAATAACATATGAGATGCAACTCTCATCAACCATTCTCTTGATTTGGAAGACTAATCAGTGTCGCAATCCCTTAATGATTGATAGCCCTAGCATAATTCTACAAGCACCGTAGAAGAGTTTTGGAAGAATCTCACAAGAATAATCTGACACAAATATGCAGAGAGGGTTTCTTTCCTTTTGATTTCTGAATTAATTATATTTCATAAAAATGAGAAGCTATTTATAGTGTCTTCGATGAGACCCTTCTAAGTAAATATGTTTAAGGGAAATAATTACATAATAGGGAATTTAATTTACAAGAACGTCAATCAAAACAATAAAGAACAAAAAAGAAATCACACCTGGTCACAAGGCAGCTGGCGCCGACTGGAATGGATTAGGCTCCAGACAGGCTTGGATTAGGCTCCAGACTGGCATGCTTGGCATCGGGCTCCAGAATGGTTCCTCCTTCAGTCTAGGGCTGGACAAGTGTGTTCTCTTGCCATTTCCTCCACCTCTGTGAGCTCATTTTGCCCTTTTATTTTGTATTCTTAAACTCCATTCTTTCATGGCCTTTGTTTGGCTTGGATTCAAATACTTTATACCTTCAAAAGATGCAACTTTCCTTAGCCTTTTTACTTCATATTCATCTTCAAATTTTGGATTCAAAGTTGGCTTAAAAATCAAGTTTTTCTTCCTTCCTTTGGAGGTATGCAACTAAAGCTTTCTTCATTTTGGATGTCCATGCCCTCGTGATTGGTTCGGGAGGCATTGATGGTGCTTGATCTCCATCATTCCTCCTCTCCTCGAAAGGATTCGTCCTAGAATCTTCACCATATACATCAAAAGGAGATAACTCACTTACATTGAAAGTTTAACTAACTTTGTATTTACCTTGCAAGTCGACTTTGTATACATGATCATTGATTTTCTCAACGATTTGAAAAGGTCCATCTCCTCTTGAATCTAGTTTGTCTTCCTTGCTTGAGGAAATCTTTCCTTCTCAAGTGAATCCACACCCTATCTCGGACTTCAAAAGTTACCTTTCTTTTTCCTTTATTACTATAGTTGGTATAGCTATAGTTTTGCAATTGAATATTTTCTCTTGCTTTGGCATTCGATTGCTTGGTCAAGTCTACCTTTCTCTTCTCATAGAAGCTTTGTAACTCATTCAAAGATAATGGGGTTAAATATAAAATTAGTTAGAGGATTGAAGTCCATATACTAACTCAAAAGGAGAAAAATGAGTAGAAGAATGTACCCATCTATTATATGCACATTTAACAAATGGTAAGCAATCTTCTCAAGACTTTAAATTCCTGCCCTTAACATTGTTCCCAAAGTTCTATTAAAGACCTCGGTTTGTCCATCCTTTTAGGGACGACTTGTGGTCGAGAACAACAACTAGGTATCTGGTCTACCCCATAACACCCTTCCAAAAATGACTTAGAAACTTGGTATCCCCATCACTAACAATGGTTCTACGGATGCCAAGAATTGTAACTACTTCCTTGAAAAACAAATTTGCCACATTAGTAGAGTCATCTACTTTAGAGCATGCAATGAAATGACCCATTTTTGAAAGTCTATCCACTACCACAAAGATGGAATCTTTACAAAATCCATGGATACATCTTCTGAAGAAGCATTAGGAATAGGTTAGGGCATGCATCGACCATGTGGTTTAAGAGTAGACTTAGCCTTTTTACATGCAAGTTTCACATAACCTAATTACATCCCTTTTCATGTGTGGCCATAAAAATGTTCCTTCAAAATAGCCAAGGTCTTAGCTATGCCAAAATGACATAATCCACCACCATGGCTTTCGATAACAAGTAGTTTTCTCAATAAGCACTTAGGGATGCACAATTTCTCTTCCCTAAACAAGTATCCATCATGCAAATAAAATTTGACACAAGCACCTTTTCCACATGCATTAAACATATTTTTGAAATCATCATCTTCCTTATACATTTCTTTTAAAAATTCAAATCCTAGCAATCGGGCACTAAGGGTAGTAATTGAAACATACCTTCGTGAGAATGCATAAGCTAAAACATTCTCGTTTCCTTGTTTGTACTTGATGATATAGGGAAATATCTAGATGAATTCCTTTTGCTTAGCTTTTTTTGCCCATTTAGATGCTTCAATGATTTATGATCCGAGTGGACGAAAAATTCTTTTGGTCAAATGTAGTGTTGCCAAAGCTCTAAGGACCTAACCCAAGCAAAACGCTCTTTATCATATGTAGAGTAATTCAAAGAAGGACCACAAAAATTTTCACTAAAATAAGCTACGAGTCCCTCTCGCATGAGCACGGCTCCTATTCCCACCGCTGGATGCATCACATTCAACTACGAAGACTTTTGAGAAATCCGGAAGAGAGAAGATATGGGTACTAACGAGCTTAGATTTTAGCATTTGAAAAGATTGCTCTTGTTCTTTACCCAACTAAAGTATACCTTCACTTTTATGATTTCAGTAAGGGGCTGTAATAGTGCTAAAATTGGGAACAAACCTTCGATAAAAGGATGATAAAATATGGAAACTTCTTACCTCACTTGAGCTTTTAGGTGTAGGCTATTCTTGGATTGCTTTGATCTTCTCATCATCCACATGTATTCCTTTAGGAGTAACAATATAGCCAAGAAAAGTGAATTTAGGCAAACAAAAAGAACATTTTTTAAAATTAGCAAATAATTGTTCCCTCCTAAGTATTTCAAACACAATTCTCAAATGTTCAACATGTTCATCAATGCTCTTGCTATACACTAATATGTCATCAAAGTAGACTACAACAAATTCACCAATGCATTGTCTAAGTACATGATTCATTAGGATCATAAATGTGCTTGGTGCTTTTGTGGGTTCAGAAGGCATTACCAACCATTTATTCAAACCGTGCTTCATTTTGAAAGCTGTTTTCCATTCATCTTCTTCTTTATTCTAATTTGATGGTATCCGCTTTTCAAATCTATTTTGGAAAAGTATTCATTTCCAATTGGCTCATCTAGCATATCATCTAGACTAGGAATGTGAAAACAATACTTTACCTTGATTTTGTTGATGGCTCAACAATCCACGTACATAAGCCATGTCCCATCTTTCTTTAGTACAAGTAACACCGGGACTGCACATGGGCTTAGGCTTTCTCGCACTTATCCTCTGTCAAGGAGATCATCCACTTACCTTTGTAGCTCTTTGGCCTCTTCAGATTTGTACGATATGGGGCCTTGTTTGGGAGCTTAGCACTCGAAATAAATTGATTTGATGTTCGATTCCTTGAAGTGGCAGTAACCCCTTTGGAAGCTCTTCCGGAAAGACATCTTCAAATTCCTGTAAGAGTGAGCTAACACACTAGGAAAAGAAGTGTTAGAGTCATTAGAAATAGTAGCCAAAGATTGTTTATACATTACCAATGCCATTTGCCTCATGCCCTCACAAGCACTCTTCAATTCTCTTGTTTCTCCATAAAAACTCACTTTCTTTCCCCTCTTTCTTCTTTTCTTCTTGCCCACTCTTCTCTTTCTCGAATTTTCCTCTCTTGCCTTTCACTTTCTCTCTTCTTTTCACTCCACTCCACTTGACTCCTTTTTCCTCTCTTTCTTTTCTCGCATTGTCTTTTCTTTCTTTTCCTTCATAATATTCTTTCATCTTCAAATGTCTTTTGATCCGTCTAAGCTTCATGTGGTTTCAAGGAGTTGAAATGAATTCTTTTCCCTCCCAACTCAAGAGTGTACTTGTTCTTGAAGCAGTCCAAGTGACTCTAATATCATATTGCCAAGGTCTCCCAAGTAGAAAATGTGTTGCTTGAATGGGAACCACATCACATAGCACCTTGTCACTATACTTCCAAATTGAAAAAGGAACCCTCACTTGCTTTAACATTTTTACCTCACCACAATCATTCAACCATTGCAATATATAATTCTTCGGGTGGTCTATGCAAGATAGTTTCAATCGGTCCAACATTTATTTTCTAGCTACTTTCACACAACTTCCATTATCAACTAGCAAGTTACATAGGTTTCCCAAGATCATACATCAAGAGTGAAACAAATTCTCCCATTGTACTTCTTCCTCTTCCTTAGTTTGGGCTCTTACGACTCTCCTAATCACCATTTACAATTGTCCTCCCATAATTCCCTCATTGGGGTCACCTTTTTTTTTTGTCATAGATTTTTGAGTCTCTATTTTTCTTTGTTTTGCAAAGAGAGAGATGAAAAGAAGAACAACACTTAACACATAAAACTAACCCATGTTTTTGGCCTTAGGACTTGGTTCCCACAAACAAATGATCACAAGAAGATAGTAGGATAAATTTAAGAAGAACAAACACAAACAAGCATATGATCATAAGATTTCAAAGAATAAAAATATTATCTTAGCACAAAACAAGAAAGAAAATAAAGATGGTCAAACTTTAGATGAAGAACTGAAATCTCTGATAACAACTGATAAGACCCAGGCCCTAACTCCGCTACGAAAGATAGATTGAGATTGGAGGTTTGGCTCCAAGTTTATTAACTAGTCCACGTTTCCATCCGCAGCCGATGTAGGATCACATCAAGACATCAAGAAAATCCAGATTGTTTCAAAGAAACATAACCAATTAGGGCACGATACGATAGACAACCATATGATTGTAATTTTCAAAAAGAGAAAATGAACCCTTGCAATGTTTTAGTGGAAGGAGTGCAAAGTAAATCAGTTATAAGATCCAATTGATGCATCACGTTTTTCCCTGGAAATAGTGGCTTCTCCAAAAGAATCTAAGAATTTCCTTAAAGAGGATTCATTAAGGCACAACAACAAACCATATATTAGAATTCCGACATTTATTCTATTATCACAAAAAAATGGGAGAAAAGGTTTGCATGTTAACCAATGAGAAGATGATATTCAGTATTTATAGCTTTTTGCTGTCTATACATTTTCTAGTGCCTTATCTGTATGTAATTGCACTCTCCCTTCAACAATTCCCATCACAAATTTAAAAAGCAATGAATTCCCATCACAGGGAGTCTCCAATTTATAGATGGCCTCATTTCGTGTTGAATAGCATTAGCACTGCATTGAACACTAGTCAATAGGTTTATACACTAATGGATCTTCAACTCTAGGTAAATCATTTCACAATGATTTAAAGCTAGAAGCCATAACCAAGATGCCCACGGTCATTCAGACTGTAAACACCTTCTAATGTAGACACGCCATTCAGTTGTTGCTCCCCACCGAGATCTTGAATTTGGATATGACAAAAGAAAAAAGAGAATTTCAATGAATTCGAGGTAGACTCATGGTCGTTAGATTGTTATCCATATCAGGGTCAATTACGTAACTGGCAGGAGCAGTTAGTTGATTGGAGAGTAATAGTATGTATAGAACAAATAAGAAGCTAGTTTATCCATAAAGGCATTATAAAGAATGCTGACAGAGTCAGTATCAACTAGAAAACATGCAGCTAAACGGTTGTCAAAACCATATGACAACGTTAAATTCTCTGGGAGAGGAAGTAAGAATGTCAGACTTCATGACTACTATAAAAAAGGACAAAAAATTTCGAAAGCTTGAATGCTTCGGGGAATAAAAAATACCATGAAGAGAATGACTAAGGCTAAATAGTAGTCCTTGGCTCAAATCTCCAGTGTGATGAAGGGCATATAATAAAATCAATTTATGGTGTTGAATAGGCATTTCAAACACACTTACTTCATCAAAATGTAGCGTCTAACCCAAGAAGCTCAAGTTGCATTGCTGATAACAAACTTTTACCAATCAAGTTTGAGCCATAGATTATATTAATTCCATTCTGCTTCTAGAATTCGCAACAAGGAACAAGGATCCAGCTTTTAAAAGCTATAATATAATAAAAACACATAACAAACCTGTTGAGGCAGAATCATAATGATAAACGAGATATACTCCCATCGTCCATGGCATAGCCAGCCATGATAAGAAGTTTTTCATTCATAACAACCACAACAAAATCCAAATTTTAAAGGACCAGGCATTGAGGGGTGTTCATGGTGCTTTTTTCCTAAGAAATCCAAAACCTCGCAGTGGCTCCCCTTTCCTTCAGGGTACATCATCAGGATACAAAGCCACTCCTCAAGCATACCAGCTAGTTTCCTAACAGTGATGAACTCTTTGCCTTGAATGAATGACCTCCAACGTGTGCAAACACCACCTATAGCAGGAAAGTTAGATTGAGGAACAAGAGCCAGATAGTACCTTAAGACATCATCAAGTAATCCAAGTAAGATGGGGCTTTCAAAATCATGAGAAATCTTAGGAGTAAAGCTGGAAGCTCCTTTGAATTGAACTATAGTCCCAAGGACAAAAAGAAACTTAAATGTGCAATTTTCCGTTTTTCCCACGGACAAGACCGGGCAGTTTTGTAATCAAAAGTTTCGATAGAAAGATAGTTGCATGATCGTCAACTCATTATGTTTCAAGCATCAAAAATAGTATGAATCTCATCTAATTAAAGAAACTCGGAAAACCCTTCACATACGGATATTTTACAAGACCATGGCATGAAAGATGTAGCAGAACAAATGACTTGAGCTATGAAGGCTGATGACTTTCTATGCTTTCCATTCTTCCTTGTTCCTTCCTGATTCCCTTTTGCTTGGTTGTAGTACTGAGTCTTCTTTAAACTTTGATTTAATAGAACCGTTAGTCTGCCAACAGATTGCCCAAACATCTACATAAAAAACACAAAATTTTATCCACCCGATCAAAACTTTACTCAAGAAAAAAAATATCTTGTGGGAAAAGATCAGGACCTTAAAAGAACTGAGCTCTAGGGGTTAGTAATTCCTCAGATATGAGAAAGAAATTACCCTACAATGCCATGAACCTTTAATGGTTAGCCTAAAGTAACCACCATTTTGGAATACACCAGAAGACCAATAGTTAACTTGTGGTAGGTGGTGCTTCATATTTAGTAAAAACTACATTTGGGGATCTTTGATTTTAAAGGAGGAAAATGGGTGAAGCAAGCCCTTCTTTGACCGGTTAAAAAACTTATCAAAACATGTTTTCTTTTTATTTAGACCAATTCTGTAAAAAAAATTAAAAGGTGGGGACAAAAAAACTAAAATAAAGCTATATGAACCAAATTAAAAAAAAAAAATGATAAAAGATCAAGAAAACTAAAAAAAAGATTTTGGACCAAATTTTTAAAAACAAAAAAGATAAAGGATGAAAAGTACTAATTTTCCAAATAAATAATTGAAACCATAAGTGTCCCCTATGATGGATTGGCTAGCTTTTTTATTTAAGGGACCTTAGAATTCCTCCGATCCCTCACTCACAACATAAGAATCGCACAGTTGCTGCTACGAATTCTCATCAAGCTTGCCAGTAGGCTCTAAAATGATAAGAAGGTAATCTCTTGATCATGGTAGAAAATTATTCATTTCATTTCTTTTTCAATGTTCTTCCAATAAGGATATCTTAAAAAAAAATTGTTTTAATAATAAAAAAAATAAATGCAGAAAGGATGGACCACGGAAATATTTATTTAATTTGTTTAGGTAAACCATTTGCTATTCCCAGTGAAAATAATAAGATCACCATTTATAATTATTATAGGCTTGAAGGGAAGGTTGCTCTAATCACCGGAGCAGCCAGTGGACTCGGTGAGAGCACCGCCAGGCTTTTTTCAAGACAGGTAGCTAAGGTTGTGCTTGCAGATATCCAAGATGAATTAGCAAAAAAAGTATGCCAAGATTTGGATCCATCTAATTCCTCGTATTTGTCCATTGTGATGTGAGCAAAGAGATGACATCAAAAACGCGGTTGACACCACTGTTTCCAAATGTGGAAAGCTTGACATAATGATCAACAATGCAGGCATAACAGGATCATCCGGCTCCAACATCCTTGAAAACCTATAGTCCGATTTCGAAAAAGTCATCAAGATTAACCTGGTGTGTGCATTCTTGGGCACCAAGCATGCTGCCCGAGTCATGATTTCGGCTCGGTCCGGCAGTATATTGACTACTGCCAGCGTGTGTTCGGTCTCCGGCGGCATCGCATCTCATGCGTATGTGTCTTCCAAGCATGCTGTGTTAGGACTTACTAGGAACACTGCTGTGGATCTCGACCAACACGGGATTCGGGTGAATTATGTTTCTCCGTATCTTGTGGGACCACCTTTAGGCCTAGACTTCTTTGAAAGAAATTATGGAGGTTTGGGTAAGATTTATAGCCATCTTGATGGTGCAATTCTAAAGCCGGAAGATGTGGCAGATGCCGCTCTTTATTTGGCTTCAGATGAGTCAAAATATATCAGTGGACACAACCTTATCATTGATGGAGGCTTCACCATTATGCCATTAATAAAGAGAATTTATTTTATTGCTTTCTTTCAAATTGTATTCACTTTATTCGAAGGTAAATAATTCATTTTCCATTTTAAATATTTGAAATGAACTAGTTAAAATTTTTATTATAAAATTAAACATTTATGTCATAAAAAATAATTAAGTTGCTTTTTTTTTAAATTAAAGTTTATATAAATTAAAATGAAGCATAAGAAACAATTATTTGATATTTAAATTCCTACACTTTTCTTGAGAATTGCCGCATAGGTTGTAGTGTATACCTACCAAAACTTAGTATTTGAGAAAAGACACAATTCCCACTTTAGAAAGAAAACAAAATAATTCAACTATTATTTTTCTCTCTCTCTTAACATTAAAGGCATTTTAATTTAATATTGTTAACAAAGCTTTTAAGGTTTGATTCTTATTTAATATTTTCATTTTATTATCAGAGCGGGTAATTAAAAGCTTATGAGTTAATTATGACCCATATATAATATGTTGACTTTATTATCAGAATGGGTAATTGAGAGTTCTCCCTCTAATAAATTTTATTTACTTTCAGATCCTTCAAAATCCACTCTTTGACTTACCTAATTTATCCCTAGTCCGTATCCCTTTTGTTTCGGCTACATATCTCCTTCGTTTGAATACCATTTCTCATTAATTTTCATCCATTCATTTAATTTCGAAAGCATTCTGAAGTGGTTTGGATGATCGTTCACATGATGTGAAATAGACAGGGATGCCTAAAATCCAAGAGCTCCACTACGTCATGTTCAACTTCTAGTACTTTCTCCAAGTCTTATCACATTCAGAAAATAAATAAATAAATAAATAAAATGACACTCGAGATTAACGATAACCATGGAACTACATTTTTGCTACAATCATTTTTGTCTACTTATGATAAATTATACATATAATAGATAATTAATGAGATATTTATTGATATGATTTTGAAAATGGAATTGGATAGATCGGTTCGATTAATCTAACCAGTTGGACCAAAGCAACTCCAAATGCTGTCTTTACAGGAGCTTTGTAGAATTTTACTACTTTTTTGTACCAAATGCTAGATGTTGGGATTCCAACTCACAACTATACTACTTAATTGAAGAAGCTAAGGTATGAAACCATGATGTCAATTTATATTTCCGTTTACATGCTCTTATTCTTATAAATATATTCACATTTTTTAAAATTTCACATGTTATATCTTATTTATTTTAAAATAAATATAAAAAATAAAAAATCAGGTTGAACTCAGTCTGACCTGTCTGACCCCAATCCGGGTTTAAAAACATTGTATTTTTCTTTTTAAACTTATTCAATGTTGGTCTCATGACCAGTTCAGGATTGCAAAAATTTTGTAGTTTAGATTATAATGGTTACTTGTAATACAATATTAAGAGGTTTTTTTTTTAGACTAACTTTGAGAATCAATGAAAAGAAAAATTTTATAGTAATAAAAAAAAAGATAAAAATATGAGGAGCTTCTTTAAGTTGTCGTTTTATTATGAATTTTGTAATTTTAACTTAATATCATAATAATATAGTACAATGCTTAATTTGTATTCTATCTATGTTTCTATATATAATAGAAAGGGGTGATAACTTAGGTTTTCACGAGTGCGAAGTGGTGTGATTATGAAAGGATACCATCTTCATCAATCAATTATACACCAATTGAAAACTTAGGCAAGACTTCATCAAAGATTATGGTTCATTGTTCGTTGACCTATATTGCCTTCAACATCAACCAATGACTTGTGTTTTGTAGACAATTCACACCTAAACCAAAATGCAGAAAAGACCTAAGACGTTGTCCAAGAACCCTAAAAGAGTTCTAAGATAAAACCCTCAAATAAGATCATGCGTGATCTTGCAATTTGAAATTTTCAAAAAGAAAGTTGTTTTTGATAAATGAGAGATTGTGTTTCAATTAAATAATGAGGTCCAATTTATAGCGAAAAGGCTGATAAAAACCTAGCGAATTCATAATTAAGATGTAAAATGCATAAAAACCCTTAATCTAAATCAAATTCTACAAGGAAAATACTTAAAAATCACATTTGAAGCAAGGTTGGACCAGGGCTGGAAGGCTTCTATAAAAAAGGAGGCAAGGTTGTGGAAGAAAGTCAAGACAGGACATCTCTAATCAGGAATTGAACAGGGGCCTCAGGCACTAGACAGCTTGGTTTTAGCACCATTTCTTCTCCATTTGTCTTCAAGCCATCTTTGATGCTTCTTCAAGGACTTTCCCAAGCTTATTATGACCATGTTCTAAGCTAGATACTCCATCTTTAACATCGTTAAAGTCTTGAGCCTTGATGACATCAAAACACTTGCTTGAATCAACATCATCATTTAGTGACATTCTCTCAAAGATTGCATCAAAGTTAAGTAAATCTTCTCTTCCTTTAATAGATCTCATCAATGATTGTCTTAACTTTGAAGTCCTTGATCTTGGAATTGGTCCATTAAGTATCTTTAGAGTCTATCACACAGGGAGGGATTGACAAATGGCATTATAAATAAAATTATTAATTTTAGATATATATATATTATTATTATATTGATTGACATTAAGTATCAAAATAATAAAAATTCAATGAGTTGTGAAAAATATAGAAAATAGAACTATTGAATATTATAACATTTTAAAGTCTATAATTTGCAAATATCAATAATGATAAATAATGAATTAAAATATATTTTTAGAACCTTTATTTTTAGTAATACAAAATATTATGTATAAGTATTCATTATTTTCTAAATTTCAAATAATAATAATAATAATAATAATAATAATAATAATAATAATAATAATAATAAT
>JAWZTD010033596.1:2886-14094 GCA_035221335.1 Echites panduratus
ATATATATATATATATTAATATCAAATCATTCTTGAATAAAACTATAAATTTACTCAATTAGTTATTATAAAATGAAAAAAATTACTCAAAATATACAACATTATGAAATATTAATAAATAAATAAAATATTTTATAATAGTCATGTTTTACCCACATTCAAAATTATCATGTGTAAATCTCTATAGAATAAAACTTATTATTAGTAGTCATAAAAAACCTATTAATATGATAGCTATAAAATTGGTTTGAATATTATCGTATTAATTATTGTATCTTAAATTATTAATAATCTATTTTTTATGTCGGAATCTCATTTTTAAAACATTGGTATTGATAATCAACTCTTTAACTGGAAATGGTAAGTTTTCATAAATTATTCGCTCCCTAGCTAGAGGAGTCCCATACTTTTATTTGGGTAGTCTCATTTAGGTCTAATTGCTATAAATAGAAAAATTCTAACTAACGATAAAATATTTAAAGAAAAAATTATTAGCTTCACTGTTCTTACTATGAAAAAGCATATTTTATTATTCTTCTCATAGTACTCAACGAAACATTGATTCATTACTTTCAAAATATTTATAAATATATATATATTACATAAGCTTTATTTATATATAAATTTCACTGAAAAACATCCCAACTTCCCCTTCTCAAGCGTTGAAGAAAAAAAATTTAATAAAATTATAATTTAAAAAAAAAAGAAAAATTGTCAAATTTAGTCCCCAAAATTTTATGGTTTGGTGGATATGGTCCCCAAAATTTTTTTTTAATTTTATGGTTCCTAAAACTTTTTTCAATTGTAATTATGGTCAGTTTTCTCATTTCTTAGGTAAATCCAGCCACATTCCATCAAATTATTCTGAAATCAATATGCTGGCAACACATCATCTAGTGAACCTTCGTTAGAGAAAAGACGAATCCTTGAATGATTATTGGAATCTTTTCAATATGGAAGCTCAAATGGTTGTCAATTGTATAGAACTAGATTATGTGGAAGCTTTTAGTAATGGCTTGAAACCTGGCCACAATGATAACAAGATTTATGCCAATCCTCCTCGATCCAGTTCTGAGTTGATGCACAAAGTTTGTAAGTTAATTTGTATTGAATCATCTTCCACTTCCAAGCACACTATCAGGCAAGAAGAACTTGATGCTTTTGCCAAACAAGCTGTTAATAATCGTTCCCCTAAAAAAGGAAGATTTAATCATTTATCCTTTTCCAAGCCCTCCACATAGCAACTCGCTTACACAATCTTCCAAAATAACCACTGTAAAAAATAAGAGTTTGGCAGGATCAAATCCACTTTGATACCAATTGCTATTATAAAACTTTCTGTATGGAGATGGAAGGAATAACAATTTAGAGAGAAAAATATTTCTATTTCGCCAAGAATAGATAAACAAGGGAATTTACAAATCCCTACACAAACACTAAAAAAAAAATCTTGGTTCTTGATCTCTCCAAGAACTCTCTCTGGGTTCTTGCTCTCACAACTCTCTACTCAACTCACTACAAAATTCTTCACAATTCTACACACCACTCTTCACAAACATGGCTTTATTTATAGCCATTCTTCAACAACCATTCCTACAATTATTGACCAGCCATTCCTACCATTCTTGACTAATCATTTATACCAAACATTCCTAACATTTTTGACCAGGGAATTATACCAAACATTCCTAACATTCTTGACTAACCCTTTATACCAAACATTCCTAATTTTTTTGACTAGGGAATTACACCAAACATTCCTACCTTTCTTGACTATAAGAAATGTATTTCACATTGGAAAGATGTCTATGATATATTTTTATTTTTAACAATTGCATGTGCAAAGAAGTTCCATCATGACGAGTCAGAGAAGGCAAATAAGGGGCAAATATCTAGTTAGCATTTTCTTGTTAGGAGAGTTATTAATATACTTTACAAATTGCAAATCCACCAAGGATAAGGTTTGTGATTGGGATTTTGATTGTTGTTGTTGTTGTTGTTGTCCATCCTCTTCTTTTTCCTCATCTACATCACCTGTCGATAGGACTAAAAGCCATCAAAACCGGTCTCTGACTCTGACCCAAGACTTTTAGTACAAATTTCGAGAGACTTCTCACCCAAAGAGCAAATTGATCTCTTCACAAGTGGATGAGTGTAAGGTTGTTCGATCATGTTGATTTGATGATTCTTGATCATCAAGTGTCTCTATGAAAAGATTGAACCCCAAGTCCATCCATTTTGATTTTGAACAACAGCATGATTTTTCTTTTTATGTGCACACTGTATCGACCTCCGATAATGGAAAGAAAGTGATGGATGTCATTAGCATTTATCTTCATCCTCAGCATCTGCGCCTCTGCTAATGAGATTGCCATGGACAGTTCATGCTCTCCGTCGAATATTGATTTTTTAAGAAGATCTTTCGCACTCAAATTCGAACCTGCATGCAAAGTGTTCTTATTCATCAATGTCATTTCAAAAAATGTAAAGAAACGTTTATGAGAAAGCATATTTTCTTTCCCTTGCTAGTGTTAGAATGTAACATCCACACCTATTTATAACTGTCCAGGACTATTTAGCCAAAATATATATTTATTATAAGTTTCAATGAAACTTGTTTGATTTTGAACTAGTTCAACTTAAATTAGCCTACTAGATGAGCCCGTTAATGTTATATCTCCACCTTTTTGGTTTTCCCACATGTCTTATATATTGTCTATTACTACTAAGTAAAAGGATAACAGATTCTTAAAATCTAGTAAAAAAAGAGTCTGATTAGTTTCTTAAGAATGGGCAAAGGTGGAGATCACGTAGCCGGAGTGAAAAATGGTGTAATCGGCTCATATAATAAGATAGTTTCTGTGAAACTGATTATAGTTTTGAATGAGTTTCACTAAAACCGGCATATTAGATGAGCTGGCTTAATATATTGATTTGACTTGGAGTTCACTCACGCCTCACGTTACCTGTTGTCTCTCCAAGAATAATAGAATCATGGGAATCAAAAAATGTTTTCTCGAAAAAGGAGGTTACCTCCCATACATGCACATATTGAAGTACTTGTGTAATTACACAGGTCAAATAGTCAATTAAATCAATCAATCGATGTAACCAGTTCAGAATTTTCAAAATTAACTAGTTTCAGTTAACCATTCTCATATTTTAAACCTGTTTTAGTGAAGCTAGTTTCAGTGAAAGAAACAGGTTTAGTTTATAACTGATTTCACTGAAACAAGGTTCATGCGGGAGTCAATTACATGTTTATTGTATGTTATTGTAAATTAAAATAAAATAAATGAGGTGATTATTACTTTTATGAAACTAATTCAAAAACTATGTTTATTTTTACATAAAATGAAATCAACTCTTGGTAACCAACCGATTAAGATCGAGCCGGATCTTTTCATTCAAACCTAATACACTGATATCGACTAAGTATACCAAGTCGATTGTGCAGAATTCGGCTAAGTATATTAAGTTGGTTTCAATGAAGCTAATTCAGAAATCAAATTGGTTAAGTGAAACCGATTCCATTACCAATTATTTACAATGAAACATTTGACTAAAGATAGGAGTTTATTTTTTAAAGTATTTTAATACTTCATTCTGTTTAATATTTACTAATTAGGTAAAGTTACAAGTGCAATGGAATGTTCTTTTTTTTTAAAAAAAAAAAAAAAGAAACCACCAAAGATGGTGGGGGGTTTGGCAGACCCCGACCTGTTAATTACATGAATGAAGTTACATTAATCCAAATGTAGGTGGAAACAAATCCACTTCTTACAAAATTATCATATTGAAAGTAAGTTGGGTGTAAAATTGCTATCCAATTTGCATAAACCCCTAGCAAACGATTGTAGAGAGCGGAAATTGTAGTATGTACTGTCTTTCTTTAGGAAACAACCTAGATTGGCCAAGAAGTCTGCCACTTGATTAGCTTCCCTATAGATATGAGTAATTTGGAATGAAAATTTGGTAAGAAGAACTGCAATCTCTCTTAAGGTTTTGTAAAGTTTCCAAGGTGTAGAAATTTCCATGTTTATCATGTCAATGAGTACCTTTGAATCGGATTGGATTTCCGATTGTGTCCAGTGCATTTGGAAGCAAAGCTGCAGTCCAAAAAGGAAGGCATGAGCTTCAGCGTCAATGTTTGATTTAATCCCAAGAAATTGAGAGAATCCATGCACGAATACTCCTACATTGGTTCAAAAGACTCCTCCAGGTGCTGCCAGACCCTGATTATTCTTAGATGCTCAGTCAATGTTCAAGATCATCAAATTTCTGGTTGGTTTTCTCCAAATCACCGCTTCAACTCGTTTTGGATTTCTGCTACATATTTGTCTGCTGCATTTGATGCCCAGAAATGATTCCAAGGATGGCAAATTGTTGGCTTGTCTGAGTTAGTAAATATGATGACTTAATTTGGAGATTATTCTGATAGTTGAAGACTTTTCTCCATCAAAGAGTGATCTGCACCTTGCCAAAAATATTTCTCTACAGATTAGAATTGGGATAATGGTGACTGCTTTAGTTCTTCAAATGAGAGCCAATAGTGTAGTTGGTCATTGAGCTTCCGGATGCCCAGCATTTTTGATAATGGTCCCACACGTGTTCTGCTATGGTGCAACTATTGAAGAGATGGTCTACTGATTCTTCAGCCAATAAAAAATGGCATCTAGGTGGTAAGTGGAACCCTAACAACTTTCGAATATCATCTAATGCCAAGAAGTTCCTACTTAGACGCCACATGAAAACAAGCCAGGTTAGAGGAATTGTTCTATGGAAGAATGTTAGAGGCTGACCTGTATGTTCATTCTGTTCGATCATCTGCAAACAAGAAGAAATGGAGAATTTTCCATTTGATGTGGGTGACCAGATATAAGTGTCTTTCGAAGAATATAAATCAGTTACAAAAGTGAGTATTCTTGTTTGGATTTCGAAAGGGACTAGTTGCTGTAGAAGAGATGTGTTCCAAGTTCCTTCCTGCTGCACATATTTAATTAGAAGGTTAGGGTCATGAGAGCTTTCATACCATTTAGCAAAATTAGCTTGGAGCGTCTGGTTTTCAAACCAGAATGATGAGCTACCATTTTCCAGCTTTACCAAAATAAATGGCTCTTCTTCTCGGTGGTTGTTTACAATTCTCTTCCAGATTCTGGAGCCTCCGACATGGAAGGGATGGCCTAATTTGAAATCATATTTTAATTTCAAATGCTTAGACCAAAGAGAATTTGAGGTTCTAAACCTCCACCATAGTTTATAATCAAATACAGTCATGTAACTTGAGAGAGAATGTATGTTATCATATGGGGCATAAATTTTAAACCAAGAACACCAGTGTCTGTTTTTGCCAAATTCAGAGGTTCCAAAGAAGAAATTAGCAAATAACCATTCAATTTCATTGATGATTTGTTTTGGAGGATTTGCTATTGCCAGAATATAAGTTGTCATCATTCCAAGAACATGTTTGATCAGTGTGATTCTTCCTCCCACTGAGAGACGTTTTTTCTGCCATCCATCTATTTTGTTGCTGATTTTCTCAACTAGAGGTTATAAGTAAATGTTCTTGACCCTTCCAAAAAATATTAGGCAGCCTAAATATGTTATGGGTCCATTTTTAAGTTGACAACCAGTTATATATTGGATCTGATTCTTCTTCCCGATCAGCATATTATTAGGGAGATATATTCACTTTTGTGGAGGTTGATCTTTTGACCCGAGCAATCTTGATAGAAATTTAGGAAGTTGATTAGTCAATGTAGCCCTTGTTTCAACCCCGTAGTGAAGATGATCATATCGTCAGCAAAGCTGAGGTGAGAAATTGGATACCCCCTCTTGGCACAAACAAACTCCCCAATTTGACCTTCCTGTAACATTTTATTGAGCCCCCTGGACAAAACATCAGCTGCCAAAATAAAGAGAGTAGGTGAAAGTGGGTCTCCCTGCCGCACTCCACGTCAAGATGTAAAGAATCCACATAATTTCCTATTGACATTCACGGAGAAGTTATTGACGTCCAGATGTAAAGAATCAAATTAAGGAAGTGTTCATTGAAGCCGAATTTCCTTGGAATTTCAAAAAGAAAAGGCCAGGAGAATAGATCAAAAGCTTTGTACATATTAAAAATTTCAAAATCACATTACCCCCTCTTGTCTTCCTCTTTAATGATGAGAACAATTCTGAGGCTAATAAGATGTTATCTGCAATGTTACGATCTTTCACAAAACCTCTTTGGTTTGGGCAGATAATAGCAGGAAGTATATGAGTTAATCTCAAGGAAAGAAGCTTACCAATAATCTTTGATGAGAAATTGCAAAGACTAATGGGTCTGAAATAGGTGAATGAGCAGAAATTATTCTTCTTGGGGATCAATATAATCTGTGTTGCTGAAATTTTTTTAGGTAGGTGCGCACTTGCCCAAAAAACTTTAATGGCTTATACCACATCTTCACCAATAATATCCTAAAATTTCTGATAGAAAGTGTCTGGGAAACCATCCACTCCTGGAGCTCTAGAACCTTCGAGAGCAAATACTGCTTTTTTACCTCCAAGGCTGTTGGAATATTGGTTTCTTTCACAACAAAGGAAGAATATAGATTCTTTAGTTGAGCTTCCAGTTTGTCAGGAGAGTCAGTTCCTAATATGATGGGTAGATTGTGTGAGGAAAGGGACTTAAGTTTTTCTTCTACAGTGTTTTTCAAAGTTTGGAGAGTCTTCTTTTGTTTCTCTAATTCTTTTATAGAAAATTTCAAGTTGATCTTCAAGACCCTGAAAGATTCCAGAGATGCTTCTAAATTTCTGCATTGAGACTCTCCAAACTTTCAGGATTCTACAAGCAATTCAACTTGTTGCTCCAGTTTGCTAATTTGTCAATCTTGGTTGGAAAAGAGGATTTCATAACTCTTTTTGCACTGTTGCAGTTCTTCAATGTAGTTGAGGAGATTAGTTTTTTCAGATTCAGTGTTCTTTCTCTCTTCATCAAATTTAGCATTTTGATCAATCAAACAATCAGCAGCAGCTTTCAGAGCTTTATTTTCGGCATCAATCGTTGCTATGCGTTTTTGGCGTTGATTAAAGTGTAGAGAGAGTGCTGAATAAACTGAGCCATCCTGTTCTCACAACCAGAGATAAATGTTCAAGAAATCAAGATTAAAGAATACTTCATAAAAAAAAGAGAAAATTAAAATGAGTTTAATGTTATGTACCATGGATTCGAGGGCAGGATTAGAGTGGAAAATTCATGATCTGAAAACAAAGCTAAGATAGCTACGTCATCTATCATTCTACTTTGGTTTGCTATGGTGTTCCTGAAGTTCATAAATTGAGTTGTGAAAGTTAATAATTCCTGAATTGTGCCACTATTATAATTTGTGGTGGGGGTTGCTTCAGGATGAGCAAATTCAGCAGAGATATGATTGATATACTTATCAGGATTTTCTTGTACGTGAGCAACTCTTTTAGTATGGTTATTATTAATATCCAAATGAAGAGGTGCTTGATGAGGGGTCTCATTTTGCAAAATTGTCTGGTTTTCATTTTTAGAGATAAGGGTAGCAGGAAGAGAGCTCTGCAGCTGTTGGAGTATCATTGATTTCATTGGATTCTTCTATTTTACCAATAACTATTTGTATAACATTTGGGGTAGAAGATTTTGCGAGGTAGTCTGCATGAGGCAGACGATCATTCTCCTGAGATGTAGTCTTGTTCAAAGCATCAATATTTGTTACTTTCTTAGGACGTGCAGTTTCTTCAAGATCATGCATTTGTAGAATGTTGGAATCGGGATTGCATCCTCTGTCAAGTTGCAGCATGACTGAACTCGTACCAACTGTCTCATAAACTGATTTTTCTATTTTGATCTTCTTTTCCCATCCAGTTGGTAGAGGATTCTGCTTTCTAACATCACAATCAGGAGATCTAATTGTTAAAGGGCATGCATCCAAAACTTGGTCCATATCCTGATCAACTGGAGAAGATGATGAATAGTCACTATCTGTTGCTCTTCTCTTCTGTCTCCTGACGAAAGGGATCTCTGATGAACCAGACTAGCTACTCTATGATTGAACTTCTAGAATCGACACTATTCTTGTTTCCACTACCTTTTGAGGATTAGTTGCTACATTTTTTCTGTTTCTCTTAGGAGGAGGCACAATAGCTGGATTATTTCTCCCTCCTTAGATTCTGATGAAGTTGCTTCTCTTGTGAAATTCAGCAAGATCAATATCTACATACGGACTACACTAGCAGTTAAATCAAGAAGAAAGAATAGTAAACAAGGAAAAAGTCCATAAATACTTACTGTTGAGAAGTCTAAGATTCTTGTCATTTGCAGGACTTATACCTTCTGCCCAACCAAGGATCCTTTCATTAAAAGGCTTCTCGAAAAGTTCAAGGAGCCCCAGATGAGCCTTCAATACTGCAATATGAGTGTTTGAAACAAATTCTTGGCTAAGTTTATCATGGAAAGGATGTATTAGAGTCAAAGCTAGGAATAATATCTAGAGTTCAAGGACTCCAACCTGGAGATGAACCTTCAAAAATTTGTCTTTCCATTTATTACTAGAGGCAGGGTACTTCTTAAAGAATTTCTCCCTCTGTTTGAGCATGAAAAATCCACTGTTCTTGCTTCCAAATAATACCTAAACAATTCCAAATAACAAGGTACCAATGCTCAAATCACGATGAACCTGATGATCATTCTGACCATATTAGGGCTCAGTTGCCACAGCGGGATTGACCAGAACTTCAGGATATCCAGTATTAATGGAAGTAGAGGGAATCAAATCCAGCCTTTAATCCAATCTCCATCATATATATTTGTGGTCCTGGCACATTTTCTATCAAGAATGAAGAAATTAGTGGAATTGACAACGAATAATCTCTTGGAAAGTGACATATTCTTGGAGTTTTGTGGAAGGAACGGTGGAGTTACTGAAAGCTACTAAAAAACCCTCTTTAACATACTCTTCGAAATTGGTATATTGATTCTCCGTAACCTCGGTCCGGAGGAAGATACTCATGGGTTTCAAAATATTTTATCTTAAGAGTGCCTTGAGTTCCACAAATTCTTCGTGGTGCCATCTGAGTGAAGGGAATCTAGAAAGAGAAAGGTTTTTGAAGATTTTGCCTATGAAAGTTGTCGGACGGGTAAAAGAAAAGGGAACTTGAAAGAATTCAATATAAATGGATTTTTTCAATCAACCTGTTTTTTGTAAGTATTTCAAATTGATGGATATCTTATAAGAAGGAAACCGATTAGCATGAATGGGGAACCCCAAGCGGGGATAAGTTAAATACTAAACTTCTAAAATACATTCAGAATTTTTGGAGCTTCTTTAGCTCATGCTGGTGTTATGATGATTTTAACATTGTTGCAGAGGATGATGTGATGGATATTATCCCAAAAGTTTTTATTGACTTCAATTTGAATCGGACTTATCCATGACAAAAATCAGTCTAACTGAGTTGAGTATATTTATATCTGTAAGGTATTAAACCAATTGGGTAGATAATTTGGAAAAAAAATTCTATGTAATTCATTGCTTGAGCCTTAATATCATATCACATATTTTAATTGTCTTAATTTTGTATATTGAAGATCATAAACTGCTTCGTCTAGATTTTGATTTATTTTTTGTAATTAATAGGCTAAAATACACAAACAGAAATTGACATTTTAGCCCGTATAATGAAGATCAAAATTCAACATGATGTGGTTATGTAAAGAAAAATTTGCCTCCCAAGGATATTTTTTAAGAAGGTGGGAAAGATTTTAAGTGAGAAATAGTCTGCAAAATTGTATTTATTGTGCCTCAAAGTGTGATGGGTACAATATTGTCAAGATAATGATTCAATGTTTTTTTTTTTTGGGAAGGGACGTGAGTGAGGAAAAGTCGTGACAGACTGCTGTGATGCTGCTGTGGTAGATAAGTGGTCTTTAGTTGAAAAGTACTTCAACTTGACTTGTGTTTTAGGACATGCAAAGTTTATTTTTTTCATCTTGTAAGTAAGAGTGGCAAAGTATTTTTATCTTAGTTTTATTTTTCGCTAAAGGGTGAAAAGATGTAGAAATGCGAGAATATCAAATAATATGATACTGGAATTATTGATATGTTGATGATGAAAAGGAGGAGATGAGTTATTTTTTACTGATATGACTACTATTGGAAAAGATACGAGGACATGCACATTAGTGCAACATATTTTGCATATGCTATGTATATTCATGTATAATATTTATATTAATATATATACTCTAGACGAAAAGTAGTGCAAGGACTACATGTGGAAAATTTTTGTACTTCAACCACACTACTATAGATGATGGGGGAAATCTACTTGTCTTGATTTTCAGGTGGTGAATATGTACAATAAGATATATATGTATATAATAATTATAATCACAATGACGTTTACACTTGTGGGGAACTTGTATTTGTTGTTCTTGAATGTCAAATTTAATTATGATAATCAGTTAAATAATTTTTTGTTTTTTGCAATTTACTTATGATTCATTTTTTTTGTTAAATGAAGCTATGAATGAGTTAAATGGTTCATTGGAATTTTTTGGTGCAATTCTCCAGTTGGTATTATAAGGCTTGGTGTTAGATAACTTTCTTTGTGTTGTAGGATTGTGCTCATTCAATTTATTGGAGATACACAAACAAGAATAAAAATATATATGGAATAATAATAATAAAGAAAAAAAGGGAACGAAGAAAGTTAAGAAAACTATTTTTCTATAAAGCGGGAAAAGGAATAGCTAAAAAGTGAGAGAAAAAGAAATTTAATGAAACAACAAAATGAACATAAAAGAAGAAAGAAGAGTTAAAATTAATAAATAAAAGCAAAAATTAATTAAAAAAAAAACTCAGAAGAGTTTCTTGTAAAAAGTAAAAACCAAAATGTAAAACATAAAATGGGGAAGAGGAGTTGTCGGAGGGGGAAGAGTCTGACTAATTGATTTCATTGGATCTGCTCCGCGAGGTTCGATCGTTAGATATGACGATTATACCAGACTCTTCATTCATGGGTTCAATATGTATGTCGAGAAAGATGTCGAAGATGATATCTAGCTCTATTTCTTCGAGACTAATGCTCTGTACATAATCAGGATTTCTGGCTCTCATTATGTGATAGAGACCAAGGAGCTTCGATTGAAACAACTTGAAAATATGCTTATAAAGATAAAGTTTATGTTTCAAGACT
>JAWZTD010033628.1:0-14086 GCA_035221335.1 Echites panduratus
CAATGCTTGTCTTAGTTTTGAAGCCCTTGATCTAGTGATAGGACCACTTGGCATCTTAGGACATGGATCATCATCAAGAAGAGGGTGGAAACTAAAGGCTTTGGAATGTTATAACTTTTGAAGGATAAAAGGGCTGGGATTTTTTCCAAAAATATGATTAGGAAGATCATATTTTGAAGACGTTTGATAATGTAACTACTTGAGCAAGAAGTCTTCCATGAAAACCCTAAATCTTCATGCAGAATATGGGATCAAAGGAGGGCTAAAGGCTACATTTTTGGGAGCTAAAGTTGACCTCATTTCATGCCATGATCATTCCAAGAAAACAAGGAAAAGAAGGAGCCAAGAAGCCATGAAGAGTTGGCTGGAAAATGGAAGAGAAAGGCAAGAAACATAGACTGTCCGACGCCGGCCGTTACCTCAACTAAGTAGAATTGTTCTTCCAGTAGGTGTTTGGAGTCCAGACTGGCTACCTGTCCTGCTCCTGCGGTCCATGTCCAGCCCCAAGAAGCTCCTTGCAAGCGCCGGATCTCCCTCCAGCAATAGAGATTTCTTTGTTCCATTTCTTCCTTGTTTTGTTTTGAAACTTTTGCATAGTCTAGGCCCTTTTGTGTAAATATTTCCCCAGCTTCTTTAGTTTGGTTTTGGCTTTTAAAAGCCCTCTCTCTTGCATTCCATAAACATTAACATCTATTTTAAGAAATGAAAGAGAGAGTCTGATTTCTACTCACTTTGTGACAGAAAACTATTTTGTGAGATTCTTACAAAACTCTTCTAGGGTTGTTGTAGAATTACACTAGGGCTATCATTCACTTGGATTAGGGTATTGATTAGTCTTCCAAATCAAGAGAATGGTTGATGAGAGTTGTCTCTCATAGGTCATTCTATCTAATCCAAACAAACCCTAGGTGACATCCTGTCTTTAGGTATGCTTCGTCCTACTCACCAAAAGGAGTCGGGAATAATCACATCACATACTGAAAGTTCCCCCTATTAAGTTTTGTTGTTCTTTTGTGTTTGATTGCCATGGATTATTTCTTTCTCTTTAATTGGTCCTTGTGATTCATCAAATGGTGCCCGAGATTTATTGCTGTAATGGACTTTTAGTATTTGCATTATTCCACCTTTCTTTTCCATCAGCTCCTTCTCTTCCTTTCTATCATACTTTATATTTGGTTCTATATGATAAATGGGAATGAGGAATGGGACTGTTAAATACAATCTTTAGTTCGTGGTCCTTAGCAATTGTTGGGTAATAGTGTTTAGCAATTTTATTTAATATGAATTTAGATTGTCTTTGATAATGCCAAAAATAATGATTATAGTTTTCCTATTCTTGTTAGTGAAATTAAACCAATTTTAAGTGGCAAACTTTTTCACAATAGGGATGAACTATAATTCATAACATTGTATGGTTTATTAAATCTTCTTCACTTAGGGCTTAACAGTTTAAATATCTTTGACAAGAATAAAATTTGAGTTATAGGAAATTTAGAGTAGATGTAAACACTAGATGGAACTCAACAAATGACATGACAGATAGGGTTTTGCCGTATAAAAATCAACTTATTCAATTTTGTAATGCTTCTGGATTTCAACCCCAAATAACTAGTTCCATTTTTGATACCGGTGCTATTGTTTCATCATTTTTGAAAACATTTAAACAAGCAACTCATTTACTTTGAGGATAATATTATTCCACTATACAACACATGATCCTCACTTTAATTCAAGTTTTTCATTCATTTAATGAATTTAGGGAATATAGCGAATATACCCGAACAGAAATATTTCAAATACTATTCTAATATTCCATTATTGTGTTGCATTGCTATTTGTATGATCCTCATTTTAAAATGTTAGGTTTTAAGACAACAATCGACTATTTGTACGGGTTGTACCCTGAGAGTTCAGAAGGACTATCATGGTAGACGAAGGCAGAACAATTGAAGACTTATGTGATGGCGAACTTGCAGAGTCTTTTTACATCATATCAGGAACAGTTCTCTAGACCGACCATGACAATACCAGCACCACAAAAGTGCAGGTTGTCCCAACAGTTCAACGCTACTTCCACCATTCTCAACATAATCAGCAATAAGAAATCAAGGACTGGATGTTTGTCGATGTCTTCATCTTCGGCTAGCTGCTCAAGTGCAAGTGAGTAATGAAGAACCAGGTTTTGAATGGCACTAGATATTCTAATGGCACCCGTTTCAACCTTGGCATCTGATATTGGCTTTAGTGAAAGTGGGAGAAGCTAGATGAATCAAGGAGTCTAATGGCACCCGACACTTTGGAAGCTTTGATGTGTGCGTCCGATTAAATAAAGGTAGAAGAATGACTTCAAGACATGGCTCAACCAATTCTACATGAAGATTATGACTTTTATGGAGAATCGTCTACGTCACAACAGGATAACACATAAATATATTTTTATTGCAATGTTAATTTGTGATAATTTTGAAATTTGTAAACTCAAATTATTTATACAATTTCACACAGTTATAAAGATTTATAGTGTTACATTTTTCAATTTCTAACCTTGTTATAATTTATTTTTAGAGATAAAAAATTGTATACTCCTAAATTTAAAGTTTCAAGACATTAAACCTTCCAAAAAAAAAAAATAATAAAAGAATAGTTTGAACAACCCCGTCCCAGCCTGCCAGGAACCTCGCTGCCCTATCTGCAAATCCCAGCCCGCATTGTCCAATTCTAGTGGGTTCTCGGACCCGTCCAACCCCCCCCCGCCCCCCCGTCCAATTCGTAAGTACATCTATAATTCCAATTCGCAGAGACATACAATTTTTAACAATTTTCCTTCATTCTACACTAGTACCATAGTACCAATGGGGACTAATGCTAACTTCTGTAATTCATTAGTTAGTTAAAATAATCAAAACTAAACTGTTCATAAAGAATAACATAACTTCTATCTTCTGGGATTTTCTCTTCATCTTTTACTACAAAACCAAACATGTGTAAAATTTTAGCCTCATGTATTATTGTAATTTCAGAAGACTAGGGACTAGTTCTTAGTTCAGGATGTTGACACCTTCCGAGCTACATTACATGAACATGATGACATGGAGGAAACGAGCTTTGAAATTCTTGAACTCTGGCCCTAAAAGGTGGACATAACTGCTAGTGAGAAGGAAGAAAGCCCACCTATGACGGAACAAATGCAGATGAACCCAACCCCCTTTGCTTTAGATATCGTGGCTGCCGTAAGTTTTTTATGTTTATCTAATCAGTACTTACAACACTAAGTATCTATTTAATGTAATTGTCACAAACTTATAACACTAAGTATATATTCCATATAGGTTGGTGAAGCTGATTCCAGGAATGACTCCAAAATTAATGAGGTAGTTCTGTCTTCAAGGCTATTGGCATCATCTGCTTTGTTTCACACTGGAAATGTGATGATGACAACTAATGAACCATCATTTTTTGAGACCACAACTAAGAGTGATAAAATGCTTCTAGAGGTAGTCGGGTCTATTCACCAAGTTTTCGTAATTCGTACTCTTTCAAAGGCCACTACTTTGGCCTCACAGCTGCCCTTGGTGATAACTACACCAAGTTTAGCAGCCCCACCTCAACTTGAAGAATCGAAATCAGGTGAATTATATTTTATAGGTGCACAAAGTCATATGTTTCCCTTAGGTGAACATCAAGGCTCCCATTTTTAATGTGTTCTTTGTGTTATCACTGAGAAGCAACTAAAACAATTGTGTGCTCGAGTAAGAAAGGTCGTGCACCCGTGAAGCTGCCAAATAAATAGGGTAGCAGTAGTCTCCTTCAGGCGTAGTTGTCCCCCGAGGATGGAATTCTGGGGGATGACTACAGACAGTTCACTTTTGCTTGCAGTGTCTTGGCCAAACTTGGAAACAAGCTGCCAATCACGAATGTAGTGTTCACCGATGTGCCGTTGGAGATGAAGGATCAGTTGTGGGAAGACATAAAGGTATGTTCTTATGTTATTAGTCATATAAAACAAGGCCACATTTTTCCTGTTACGGCACTAAACTTCAAACTCATATTTGTTTATTTTGCATTTCAGTAAAACACCACTTTACAGGACGATGAGAGAGCAAGGAGGGTGATATTTCAAATGATCAATTCATGCTGGAGGGACCATAAAAGTTGCCTGATTATGGACTATTTTGAACCCTATAAATCTAGCAAGCAAATACCACCTTGCAAGGATAATAGGGTCGATCCCAGGCAATGGGAAGAAATGTAAGCATATTCGAGACGAGCTGAAGTTCAGGTTTAAGTTGCATTCATTTATTTCCATCTTCTTTTTAATTTTCAAACAGATATTTAGTGAATTGTTCTAAAATTATTACATACTAAATCAATTCATTTCACTAGGCAACGTGCGACCGAAATGCATTAAATCGAGCACACCAACAATTTCCCCACCTCACAGGAAAGACCTCGTTCTCCATAATAAGTGAGCAGGTCAAGTATTTAGTGTAGCTTTTTGAAGAATTCTTTAAATGAGCCATTTGTTTAACCCATTCTTATGTAGTTTATAGTTATCCTCCGAGGGTAAGGAATCAACCTCGTTTGACATGTTCATTGCGACAAGGAAAAAGAGAGATTCGAGCTCCGCCGATGAGAGCAAGCAGGACCTAATTGTGAGTCTCGTGTATATTTGTATTCATTGCAATCAAAAGTTAACTTATATTCATATTCTCATATTTATCTCTAAAAACTAAACTTATGTCACCAATTACATGATTTAATTAGTTTCTTTTGCAGAATCAAATGGAGAATCAGTATGTTGCCTAGCTTGAGGATTCCTGCACCACTGTTACAAAGGAAGACATCCTCACTTTCGAACTTGGAAATGATAGAAAAGGTAGTGCATGCCGCATTGGAAAGGGGCCTTCATCGTGTATGTTAAAGCAGTCACAGGCTAAGTCATTGAGATTAGAGGTTGATCGGATGCTGGCTAATTGGGCACAAGATTTAGAACATGAGAAACTGCAATTGAAGGAGGAATTTCAGCTTGAGAATTAAGCCTTGAAGGATGATTTAGAGGCAAAAATGCAAGCCCAAGTAAAAGAAAAGGTTGAGGAAGAACTGAAAGCGTTTCTTGCATGGATGAGTCCAAATCTTGAGGGCCTTTTACATGTACTTATTCAAACTGATCAAACTTTGCTTGGATTGGTTCGACAAGTAGGAAGCCTGATGGTTCCAACCATGACACTGAAACTCCACCACCCTGATGAATATTCATGTATTTCAGGTATGAAAGTCCTTTGTGTAAGGTTTGTTTCTTTTTTTAGGACTAAATCGGTATGAATGTTTTTTTAGCATTATTCATGCACATTCCTTGTATTTCAGGTGTGAATATCGTTTGAGTTTTTTTCTTGGTCTGTTTTTCTTTTCGACTAATTTGGTGTTCACTTCACTCCTAGATAAAAAAACAAATGCTGAATAAATAATTTTAGAATGGAGGAACAAAAAAATAAGAAAAGAAAGGATTTTTTTTTAATCATTTTTTTGAGTTTTGGTTCTTTATTGTGGTTTGTGACTGCTTTGATTTTGTTCGATGGCTGAATTTGGTAGATAGAAGAATAAGAAGTTGGGAAATTTGTTGTATATAAATTTGGTTTCTTGTTGGTGACTATAACAAATTATGAGTAGGGCTCAAGAAGATTTTTATTAATGCTTGTGGTACAAAATCAGACTTTGCAGGCAAGAAATGTGTATAAGAGTCATTTTTGTATTTCAGCTATGAATGTTCATTGTGAAAGGTTTATTTTATTTTATTTTTTTTTCATGTCTTTAGAACAAACTGCTACAAATATTCTTTTACGGGCTTAAATTGGAATTGTTTGTATTTTTTCTTTGTTGTATTTCCATTTGGACTAATTTGGTGTGGGTGGGCTTATTCACTTATGCAGGTGGTATTTGGACGCTTTAGCTAGATTTGTAAGGCAATTCAAAATTTAGCAACATCTTTGATACTTTGTTCCACCAAAAATAGTTTTCAAAATTCATTATGGATGTTTATATATATATATATTTTCTAGTTTAGTGAATGCTAATTTAATTCATATTATGTTAATTTGTGATATAAATTTTTGTTTATTTGGTGACACTTATTTCATATTTTGAAAGGTTTAGAATGTACATTTTTGTTGCAAATATGAATAATTTTGTGTGTGGCAAGGATGAAACATTATTATTTGTGCCTATCTATATTAACCAAAATAGTTTAGGGACACATTTTCTGTCAGGGTAAAAAATATATATAACTACTGATATATGATGGCTTTAAAGCCGTTGCAAAGGGTTGGAAAAATATACTTATATACAGCTGTCTTGAGACAATAGTATATATTAATAACACAAATGGAGAATACATACTAATATGAAGCAGTTTTCATTTAAAAATTTTTTTTCATACGATGGCTTATATTATGGCCCTGTCGTAATAATTTTTTTCCACGGGTGTCGGATAAAGATTTTTTTAATTCTCCATTTTTGAACTGTTGTATAAAGTATATAAGACGGTCTTTTCTTTGTTTATTTTTTTTTTTCCATGCCAGTATTTTCGACAGCTATAAAGTTTTTATGGCGGTCAACCTAGAAGATACGGGGGCCGTATATGTTGATTTTTTTGGTAGTGTCAATGAGTACAATGTTAACCATCTTGATCATAATGTACAATATAGCATATGTGAGAGTTATTTTCTTGTTAATCTTACACGTGTTTGATGATTTAGATGGAATACTTGAATATACTATGGAGAGAAGTGTTTCGTGAGTTTCAAATGTATGGATTCCAGTTTTGAAGTTCTTTTGTTTAACACTTTATGGGGGCATCAACCATTGGGATTTAAGGCTTGTTCTTTGAATGATATTTTGTGCCTTTGGTGTTTGTTTGCAAGGTTTAGGGAACTTTTATGCCATGCTCTATGGGGACATAAGTCTCTGAAGTTGACGATTGTTGTTCTTAAAAATAGAATTTTGTTTACTAGGTGCTTCCCATGCAAAGCTTCTCTTACATATCTTATTTCTTCTAATGAGTTCTTTATCGATGAGAAGGAGTACATATAAATATAGGAAAGACCACCACTTTTGAAGGAGGGGATGGACATGAAGATTCGAGGACTAATCTTTTTGAAGAAGGGGGAAATTATGGAGGCTAAATAGCTTTGATTGAAACTTGGACGTTTGCTTACAAGGATAAAATCTTTATTCCAAGACTTGAAGATTTGAGGACAAATCTTATCAAAGAAGGAGGGAATGATAAGGTCCAAGGAAGGATAAAGCTTATGAAGATTTACATTTCAAGTTTGAAAAGGCATAAAGACATTGAAGTTCAACAAACAAGTACAAGTTGATTAGGATGCCAAGTGTGGGGAAGCTAATCTTCAAGAATGGAAGCCAAAGTTGAAGAGGAAGGGATAAAATGGCTTGAAAAGAGGAGTGAAGAAATGAAATTAAACAAGCTTAAATAAAGTTGGAATATGGCTAGAAAAAATGGTCATCCGACGCCAGACCAAATTTGAAGGAGTTTTAGCAACTTTCCAAAAGCCTTCCCATTATTGAGTTCGTTGCTACATCCAGAGCCAGGCCGCCTTGTCCAGCCTCTGACCACTTCCAGCCGGCACTGGATCAAAATGTTGCCAGAAAGATGGTTTGTTAGGTTTTTATTAGTTTTGGCTTGTAATTTTGTTTAGTTAAGGGGTATTTTATGTCATTAATACCTAAGAATGTTTATTAGGTTAAATTAATGCTGAAACACTATAAATATCCCTCATTTTTCTATTGTAAAGATCATCTAACTCTTTTATCAATCAAAACAAATTTTCTCTTTGAGAGCAAAACATGGAAGATCAAATTGATCTGTTGGTTATGGTTTCTTCATGAACTTACTAGGGCTCTTGAGAAACTACTTTGAGGCTTTCTTCGCTTTGGTTTAGGGTGTAGAATTGTCTTTAAATTCATTAGATTGGTTTAGGTAATCCATTTCCTAGGTCAAAACACTAAACCTGAACTAATTGATGAAAATCTTGGGAACTAGCTTTGTGATAGAATCTTAATGATTGGGCCATTGATATGAGAAACTTCAATTCCAAGGAATCACATTATTCCTCTTCATTGTTTTGCATGAAGTTGATGAAAGCTTTTCTTATTTTTAAAGCTCTACTCCTTGTTATGGGACCTTGAGGCGTCAAAAGAGCCTTGTCTCCATTACTCCCATTTCTTTGAAAGTATTCTTCCTCGAATCCACTTCACCTACATCAAAATGAGATTGGTCAAGTACATTGAAAGTTGAACTTACATTGTACTTAACGTGTAAATCCACTTTGTAAGCATTGTTATTGATCTTCTCAACAATTTGGAATGGTCCATCACCATTGGATCCAGTTTGGATTTTTGATGCACCCAAACCAAATCTCCAAAATCAAAGGTCACCATCCTTCTTCGTAATTCTGTTGTTGGGCATATTTTTGGTCATGCAACTTGATATTTTCTCTTGCTTTAGCATGTAGTTGCTTCACCAATTCAGCTTTCTTGGCTCCATCTAAACTATGAATCTCATTCAATGGTAGAGGTGTTAAATCAAGAGGAGTTAAGCAATTAAAATAATATACCAATTCAAATGCAGAATAATGTGTAGAAGAATTAACACATCTATTGTAGACAAATTCAACAAATGGCAAGCATTCTTCCCATGATTTCAAATTTCTTTTGATGATAGCCTTTAACAAGGTTCTATTTTCTACTTCCGTTTGGCCATCTATTTGAGGATAACTAGTAGTTGAGAAAAGCAATTTAGTCCTCAATTTCTTCCACAAACCCTTCCAAAAGTATCTTAAGAATTAGCATCTCTATCACTAACAATAGTTCTTGGGATACCATGCAATCTTAAAACCTCTTTGAAAAACAAATCAACGATATGAGATGTATCATCTACCTTAGAACAAGCAATGAAATGAGCCATTTTTGAGAATCTATCAACAACCACAAAAATGGAGTCCTTTCCTTTTCTAGACCTAGGTAACCCTAATACAAAATCTATAGAAATGTCTTCCCAAGGGGCATTAGGTATAGGCAAAGCATGCAAAGTCCATGAGGTTTAAGAGTTGATTTAGCCATTTTACATACAAAAAATTTTTCACAAACTTTTATTACATCTTTCTTCATGTGTAGCCAAAAGAAATGTTATTTGAGAGTGTTTAAAATTTTAGCAATGGCAAAATGACCCATTAGACCACCCCTATGACTCTCAAGCACAAGTAATTTCCTTAGAGAACATTTAGGCACACACAATTTATTCTCCCTAAACAAGAAACCATCATGAAAATGATATTTTTCAAAAGCTCTTTTATCACATGCAACAATTACATATTTGAAAACATCATCACCATCATACAAATCCTTAACAAATTCAAATCCACGCAACTTGGCCTCAAGACTAGAGATTAAGGTATACCTTCTAGAAAGGGCATCCACCACCACATTTCCCTTACCTTGCCTGTATTTGATGACATATGGGAACATTTTGATGAATTCAACCCTTTTGGACTGCCTTTTGCTTAGCTTAGTTTTCCCTTTCAAATGCATAAGTGACTTGTGGTCTGTATGAATGACAAATTCTTTTGGCAATAAGTAATGTTGCCAATGCTCTAGAGACCTAGCTAAAGAAAAAAGTTATTTGTTATAAGTTGAGTAATTCAATATAGCACCACTCAACTTTTCACTAAAGTAAGCAATTGGTTTTCTATCTTGCATGAAAAATGCCCCAATACCCACCCCCAATGCATCACACTCTATTTCAAATACCTTAGAGTAATCGGGTTGAGATAAGATAGGTGCACTTGCAAGCTTAGATTTCAGCAATTCAAAAGCATTTTCTTGATCACTTTCCCAACAAAATTTAACCCTTGCTTTTGTAACTTCAGTAAGAGGGGCAACTATGGAGCCAAAAGTTTAGGACAAACCTCAGATAGAACAAAGCTAGCCCATGAAAACTTTTACCTCACTTACACTTTTTGGGGTTGGCCAGTTTTGATGGTTTGATCTTTTCTTCATCAACTTGCACAACATTAGAAGACACAATTTAACCAACGAATGTAAATTTTTGCAAACAAAAAGAACATTTCTTCAAATTAGCATGCAATTGTTCTATTCTAAGGATGGCAAAAACAAATGCCAAATGATCAACATGCTCTTCAACATTTTTGTTATAAATCAAGATGTCATCAAAATAGACTACCATAAATTTACCAATGCAATCCCTTAGAACATGGTTCATCAATCTCATAAACTTGCTAGGGGCATTAGTTAAACCATACGACATCACAACCCATTCATACAAGCCATGCTTAGTCATAAAAGCAGTCTTCCATTCATCCCCCTCTTTCATACAAATTTGGTGATAACCACTTTTCAAATTAATTTTTGTAAAACATTGGCTACCACTCAATTCATCTAACATGTTGTCCAATCTAGGGATAGGAAAATGATATTTTATTGATCAACTCTATAATTGCTACACATTCTCCAAGTATCCATCTTGTTCACCAATAGAACCGGCACGACATAAGTGCTCATGCTCTCCCTCACACCTTTGGTTAGTAAATCTTCCACTTGTCATTGGAGTTCCTTGGTTTCTTCTGGATTGGTCCTATAAACAACCTTGTTTAGCAAAGGAGCTCTCGGAACAATATCTATTTGATGCTCGATTCTTCTCAAGGGTGGCAGCTCTTGTGGTAATTCATTCGGGAAGACATCTTCATATTTTGTAAAAGAGAGTAGATTTCACTAGGAAAAGATGGATTAGCTTCAAGAATAGTGTCAGCTAAAGAATTAGAATGTAAAGTATGTTTGTACATAAGTAACACCATGTTTTTCAAGCTCAAACAAACATTTCAAATCTCTCTTTATTATGCAAAGATACTTTATTTTAACTTTTTAATTCTCTTTCTTTCTTTTCCTTCTCTTGCCCTCTCTCTTTCTCTTTCACTTTCCCTCTTTCTTTTTCTTTCTTTTCTTCTCTGAAGTTTCCTTTTTCTTTTTTTGAATTCTCATTTTCTTTTGTTTTTCCCTCATTTTCTTTTCTTTCAAGACTCTTATAATAAAACTTCATGTTCCCTATAAATGTCTTTTGATCAATGTAGGCTTTATGTAGCAACAAAGCATCCAACTTCATTTTCTCCCATCTTTCTCAAGTGTGTACCTATTTTATGCCCATCAAACACCACTTTTCTATCAAATTGCCATGGTTTACCAAGTAAGATGTGAGAATCTTGCATAGGCACAACATCACAAAGTACTTCATCATGATACTTACCATGGAGAAAGGAATTGTTACTTGTTTGCCCACCTTAACCTCACCACTATCATTCAACCATTGTAGCTTGTAATACCTTGGATGTGCAATACATGGTAACTTCATCTTTTCAACTGATTATTGGTTTACCACATTGACATAACTTCCACTATCCATGATCATGCTACACAAATTACCATTGATTCAGCATCTAGAATGGAACAAGTTGTCTCTATGGGCCTTTTCTTCTTCATCTTGCTTAGTATGGGTACTAAGCACTCTCGTTACCACAAAATTGGCACGTTCAACCTCTCCTTTCTCTTCCACTTCACTTTCAGCCTTGTTATCACCATGATTCAAGTGGTCTTCTTCCTCCCCTTCACTCGTGGACTCCACAAACCACCTATGCGTGATGATGCTCCTCTTGTTTTTTTTACATTGATTGGCATAATGTTCACAACCCTTACATTTGAGGCATGGACTTCCCTAGCTTTGTAGGTTTGTATTTGACCCTTCCCTTTATCTCCTTGAGGATTCTTGTGCTCTTGAAATTTAGGTTTAGGTGCCTCTTCCTTGGCTGGAAATTTTGACCCCACCTTGATCCTTTCCTGGCCAACCATTAGAGGTTTTGGTGGTAGAATACATATAACTTGATGAATTGTATGATCTCCCAAAAGTGCTCTTCCTTGCTTTCAATTATTTCTCAACTTTCATGGCTGTATATAGAAACTCTTGTAAAGATTGGTAATGTTAAAGTTAAACTCTCTCTCAGCTATATCTCTAGTCAAACCACAAAGAAATCTTGCCATGGCAGCCTCCTTATCTTCCATAATATTGACTCTCATCATGGACACGTCCATCTCTTTATAGTATTCATCAACACTCTTGGTTCCTTAAGACAATGTCTGAAGCTTTTGATGAAGTTCCCTAAGGTGAAAAGCTTGTACAAATCTTGCCTTCATTCCATGTAGCAATAGGCACTTCATTAGCTCTCCTCTTTGAAATCTTCAATTGATCCCACCAAGTTAAAGCATAACCCTTGAATTCCATAATAGCAAGCTTAACCTTCTTGACCTCTGGATATTCATAGCAATCAAATACATGTTCAACTTTGCTTTCCCAAGCAAGATATGCTTCCAGGTCATAATCTCCCTTGAATTATGGTATGGTTAACTTGATAGATCCCAAACTCACATTTCTGTCTCTTTGCTCCTGGCTCTTCTTCATATTGTTCCCCTTCTTCTTCTTGAGCAATTTCATCTAATTGTTCTTGGATTATTCTTAGACTTTAGTGTCCTCTTTGAAATGGGTCCCATCTTCTTCTTCCTCTATGTGGTTGAGGATTCCTAATATGTGGAGGAGGAGAAGTGACTTCAATGTTGTTCACCCTTTCTTCCACTCTTTCCATCTTTCTACTCATCTCAGCCATGTTGCAAGATAGTTGTTCCAATTTCTCAACAATATAAGCCAACTCATTCTTGTTCTCTCCCATATTTGAAACATTAGAAAAAGCAACAACTCCCTTTGACATCTTTCCGACACTTCACTTCAAATACACTTCAAGAAAATAGGACAATTGTATAGAACCTCACCCTTCACTTCAAATAGGCTTTTTACTCACTCAAATGATCTCACTTCACTCAGTCTTTTAACTCTCTTTGAACTTGTTAAAGGCTCTTAATCAACTCTATTGAAACTTTGCAATCCACCCAAGCAAGAATGCAAAAAATGTCTAAAAACTCAATTCAAATAGTTCAAGCAACCAATAATGGAATCAAAGAGTTTAGAATGCCAAGAATAAGGTCAATCATCAAAGTTGATATCAAATATTTGATGAATTCAAAAGATATAGATGAAAGGCATTTAATCATACACCTTGAGGTCAACAGAGCAATGATGTTTTCGGATTGATGAAAGTTAATTATGATGAATACAAATTAAGGAGTATTTATAGTAGAAACTCATCTAAAACCTAATTCAAACGTTCTAGGATGTTAATTACATAAAACTGTAGGAAGCTGGATCTCGAACCATGGGGAAACGAGATCCGGAGTCCTAGGATTTTAAAAAGTTATTTCTCGCATATAAGAGTTTGAGAACGATACACACCTTAATTTTTACAGAAAGTTGCTGGAGAACTTGTCCTACAAAATTGATCTGGACGTCTTGATCTACTCAGCTTAAAGTCTTTTAATCTATTCCCTATCTATCTGGGTGAATAGAAAGGAAAATAGAAGATTGTAGAGGTTGGAGTGGAAGCGTAATAGACATATATAATTTCTTTGCAGAGAGAAATTACATTTGGTCAAATTGGTTAGTATAATTTTCCGAGTTGTTAATAGGATATATAAATAATCATTCCAAATCAGAACAAGGCTCCTCTATGGCCCAAAAGTCCAAAAGCTCATCTATCATTTTATTTAATTAGAGGTTGATATGTCTCGGGTCATGCGAGTGTGTGAAGATGGGGTCATGCGAGGTGTTGCGATTCGGGTTCCACCAGGTGGCCCACAAAGTGCTTCGAGACTGGTGGGCCCGCGTCTGAACTAGGTTGAAGAGGATTGGGTTGCGCCTCTGCTAACAGCTTAAGCTTTTGGCATGGTGGTAGCTCCCTCTCCCAAGGTTTGGACTCACAAGAAGAACTTGTTCTTCAAATTTCGGTAGTCTCCATGGGAGAAATTCCAGATTTTTCTTTCAAAATGATAGAGACCAAGGAGCTTCGATTGAAACAACTTGAAAATATGCTTACAAAGATAAAGTTTATGTTTCAAGACT
>JAWZTD010033649.1:0-14078 GCA_035221335.1 Echites panduratus
TTTTTCAACTATAGTCCTTGAGAAATTTAATTTTTATCCTTAACATGTCATTGATTTAAAAATTTATTTTTTGTCCCTAACAAATTTATATTTTTAAACTTTGGTCTTAAGTTTTATATTTCTTACATTTTCTATCTCTAGTAGTTACAACTCATTTCATAATAAACATCGACATGTTTATTCTTTTTTCTCTTAGATCTTGCATAAGGATCCTGGATATCTTTTTTGTGGGAAGATAGAGATCATAAGATTTCATCCCTAATAATATCGTTTTTATGCTGAACGTCTCAAAATTTATTTAAAATTATTCTTTTTTAACTTTTGTCTTAATTTTTTATTAAAGACATTTGTCTCCGAACGCCGTGAAAAAATATGATTCTATCTCCTCATGAGCGTCCTAGAATTTCTCCTTCTTCCCAATAATTTCTATGTGTTGGTGATATAACAAATTCAATAAACAATTTTTTCAGAAAAAACTTTGGGTTGAGGTGCGGATATCTCGCTCTCTTTAAGGATATTCAAGCCCACTGCAGTAAAATATTCTCACTGGAACAGCAGTAACATCTTTGACTTGTCCCCTTTAGGATACAACAGCCCGATTATGTTGTATGACTCAATCATCTCTGGACAAGATATTGAGTCCAAAGCTTCACCACAAAAAACACATTTCTTCAACTAGTATTAAACCTCTCCATACAAACTCTTTTACAAAACCTCTTCTTCTTAATTTTTTTCTCATACGAAAGTGAACACAATTGTTCTACTAAAACAAGAAAGTTTCCTTTTTATCGTAGTAGGAAGTCTCCAAAAAATAAATGAAGAATTAATTTAATGTTAAGTAAATGAAATGTAAACTCCCTATCCTATCTTTATCCATAAGCTTCATTAAAAAGAGAAAAGATAAGAGGTTTTTTATAAATGAAAAAGAAACCTCCATATTATCTTATATTATAATTATAATTATAATATCATTTTATATTAAAATGTACCAACATTCCCCCACTCATTTTAATATAAAAATAAAGAGAGTATTCTAGTTGAAGAGAGATCATTATGCATAATAAAGGTATGCTTTGCATTAAACCTCCATTTACTAGAACAATAACTCTACTCCAAAGTCAATAGTGGTCTCAAACTTGAACTATGACTGCTTAAGGGAAATAAAGTACTACTGCCTACACATAATAGTCAAGGTGTTGACATAAACTTTAATAATCAACACTTTATGGAATTGTGCTATCCCAGTTTTCACAAGGGTCTTCGAGAATAAGCCCCATTCTCATAGAAAGCGACCTACTTCCACACTCATATAGGTGATATTGGTCGAGGGTGCTCTTGTAACTCTGACACCCCACTCATAAAAGATACAGATTATCATTAAGAGTTAAAACTCAACCTGCACATATCGTTACAAGATAAATGCACTCACACCATAGGGATGAGACAAAAATTAAATAATGCATTTCTCATATACAAGTCATCATATGATTCGTTTTTCCCTTTGAACCTATTTATAGGATCTCTAGTCTCCAGGTTGGGTGTCCTCATATATGACTTTTGAAGTTATGGGCTTCAATACCATCCCTTTCGATGTGCTCCAGACCTGTTCTCTTGCTAAGGCCTTAGTTAATGGATCTACAAGATTATCACAAGATTTAACATAATCAACATTTATAACACCACTTGTCAAATAAGATCTCACGATACTGTGTTTCCTCCTTATAGGTCTAGATTTGCCATTTATAAAAATAGTTTTGAACTCTACCAATTGCAGCAGTGCTATCATAATGAATTAATATAGGAGGAATTGATTTGTCAAAATAAGGTATTTGAAATAATAAATCAGTTATCCGATTTACTTCCTCACTAGCTGAAGCTAATACAATTAGTTTAGCCTCCATGGTAGAGTTAGCAATAATAGTTTGTTTTTCAGATTTCCAAAAATTAGCACCACCACCTAAAGTAAAAATATAACCAGTAGTAGAACATGAATCACCTGATCAACTGTTCCAGTCTGCATCACAAAATCCTTCAAATACTGCAGGATATTTTATAATATAAGGCATAATTTTTTGTTCCAAGTAAATATCTCATAACTCTCATTATTTCATGCCAATGTTCTATACCTGGTTTGCTTGTAAACCTGTTGAGTACTCCCAATACATATGCAATGTCAGGTCTTGTGCAATCAGTCGCATATCTCAAACTGCCAATCAAGCTAGCATATTCCTTTTGATTTAACACATCATCATCACTTTTAAGAGGAAATAAGTGAATACTTGAATCAAAAGGAGTTGCCACATGTTTGCAATTAAGAAAATTATATTTTTTTCAAAATTTTCTCAATATATTGAGACTGATCAATAAAAATACCATCACATGTTAGAGTAATTTTCATAGCCAAAATAAAATTTGCCTCACCCAAGTCTTTCAGAGCAAAGTGACTACTTAGCATGGCTGTCTCTTTGATCACATTCAAATTAGAGCCAAAGAGTAGCAAATCATCAACAGACAAACAAATTATAACATGTGAGTTATTCCATGATTTATAATAGATGCACTTATCACACTCATTTGATTTATAGCCATTCTCAATCATGCAGGAATCAAATTTTCCATGCCACTGCTTAGGTGCTTGCTTTAAGCCATATAAAGATTTAGTCAATTTACACACTTTGTTTTCTTGATCAGCTTCCACAAAACCTTTGGGTTGTTCCATATAAATTTCTTCATTTAGGTCTCCATTCAAAAAAGCAGTTTGACATCCATTTGGTAAATTTGTAAATCAAAACTTACAGCCACAACAATCAAAAGTTTAATGGATGTTATTCTAGTAATAGGTGAATAAGTATCAAAAAATTCTAACCTTCCAATTGTTTAAAACCTTTGACAACTAGTCCCACCTTATATTTTTCAATTGAACCATCTGGTTTCAACTTTTTTCTAAAGACCCATTTAGAACCAATTGTTTTACAACCGGTGGTAAATCAACTAAATTCCAAGTTTTATTAGGAGTTAGTGATTCCATTTCATCATATATAGCCTCTTTCCAAAAAATTGTATCAGGTGATGCCAAAGCTTCTTTTAAACCGAGAGGGTCATTTTCAACATTAAAAACATAAAAATCAGGACCATAGTCTTTTTCTACTCTAACTCTTTTACTTCTTCTATGTTGAAAATCATCATTATTTTCTTTTCTCAAAATTGAAGTAGATGAGCTAAGTAGAGATAAAATGTTTTCCTCAATTCTTTGACCCCCACTATTTTTTAAATTAAAAGGAGTTTTTTCTTCATGAAAAATTACATCACTTGACTCAATAATCACATTATTTTCAATATTTAAAAATCTATAAGCTGTAATATTGGAAGTATAACCAAGAAAAGCACAAGTATTGACTTTCACACCCAATTTAGAAATTTTAGGATCAGTCAGCCTAACATAGGCCAAACAACCCCAAACCCTAAAATATCCCAAATTTGGCTTATAACCTTTCCAAAATTCAAATGGTGTTAACTTTGACTTTTTATGTGGCACTCTATTTAACACATAACAAGCTGTCAAAATAGAGTCACCCCAAAGATTTGAAAGTGCACGAGATTCAATAAGAATGGCATTAGTTAACTCAACCGAACTTCTATTTTTAATCTCAATAACACCATTAGATGCTGGAGAATATGTTGGAGTAACTTCATGAATTATTCCCAATGATCTTATAAAAGAATTATACTCATTAGAATCATATTTTCGACCTCTATCACTTCTTAATCTTTTTATTTTCTTACCGAATTGATTTTCTACTTCATGGAGGTATTCTTTAAATTTCTCAAACACATCACTTTTATGTTTCATCAAATAAATATAAGTATATTTAGAAATTCATCAATAAAAGTGACAAAATATCGATTCTCACCACGAGTTAGAATCCCTCCAAGTTCACAAACATCACTATGGATCAATTCTAACAATTCGGTTTTTCTTATGACATCAAAATGAGGTCTTTTTGTGATTTTAGCTTTACTACAAGCTTCACATTTTTCAAAATCCTTTTTAATCATTTGGATTAATCCTAAGCTACTCATGATTAACTCATAAAGGCTATTAATATGACATAAAATAGCATGCCAAAAATTTGTACAAGAGACCATATAAATAGAGATTGAAGATGCTTTATTTATCTCAATATTCAATTTAAACATACCATCACATGCATACAACTTACCCACAAAAATACCTTTTTTGGTAATCACATATTGATCAGATTCTATGATCTACCCGAAACCAACCTTGTTGAGTAGATAACTTGACATCAAATTCTTCCTCATTGAAGGAGTGTGTAGCACATCTTTTAAGGTCAATTCCCTTCCAGATGTAAATTTTAACTCAACTTCTCCCGTTCCCAGCACTTGAGTGGTATGATTATCACCAAGCATGATGGTTTTAGGTTCCTCAAAAGAAGTATACATTTTGAACCATTTTTTATCAAAGCAAACATGACGGTTTGAGTCTACCCACCAACCATCAGCACTTTCAATCATATTAATGTCTGTTATCATAGACACAAATGGCTCTTCAGTTAAGTTAGTCTGTGAAGCAGTCCATGCCCGAAATCTGCAAAATCGAGCAATATGCCCACTCTTGCCACAGACAAAACAAAATTTTGTGCTTGGTAATAATTACCACCAAATTTCTTGGGAGGTCCATAATTACTTTTCTTGAATTTTTTCTTTTATGGCTTCACAAAGGTATTTTTGTTAGTATTAGAAGTAGCATTATTTGAAGAAATTAAATTTACCTTGGTTGTGATGGCTTGCTCTGCGCTCTCTACTGGTTGCATCAATGCATCGTGACCCCTTATTTCTTCTTCTTCCGTTCGGATTCTTATTATTAAGGTTTCGAGGGTAGTTTCTTTTTGTTTATGGAGCATGTTTTTCTGAAATTCCTTCTATGAAAGTGGCAGTTTATCAATCATACCTCAAACAATAAGATTATCTCCAATCCTGACATCTTCCGATCTGAGTGCTCCAGCTATTATGATAAAATCATTCACTTGATCTACTACTAGTTTATTGTCCACCATTTGAAATCGAAAAAATCTGCTTGCAGGAAATTTTTTCGCTCTTGCCTCCTGAGTATCGTACTTACTCTGCAAAGCTTTCCAAATTTTCTTGGCAATAGAGTAAGTTCCATTATAATAATCATAGAAATTATCAGATAGACAATTAAGAAGATAATTCCTGCATCTGAAGGCATCACTATTATATTTTTCCATCATGTGAGTTACATATTCATCATCATTCATATCGGTGGCATCTATCTTGATAGGATTCTTTTCAGTGAGAACATATGCAACTTTAAGAAGACTAAGATAAAATAACACTTTACCCTTCCACCTTTTAAAGTGGGTACCATTGAAAAGGAATGGTTTGTTGAGATCTCCAACTCTAATATCCTCCTGTTTTTCGACTGTCGTCATTTTGTTGAATCTCCTTAAAATTGTTGGTGATATAACAAATTCAATAGACAATTTTTTCAGAAAAACTTTGGGCTGAGGTGCGGATATCCATCTCTCTTTAAGGATATTCAAGCCCACTGCAGCAAAATATTTTCACTGGCCCAGTAGTAACACCTTTAACTTGTCCCATCCGGGTTACAACAGCCCGATCACATCGTATGACTCAATAATCTCTAGACAAGATATTGAGTCCAAAGTTTCACCACAAAAAACACCTTTCTTCAACTAGTATTAAAACTCTCCACACAAAATCTTTTACAAAACCTCTTCTTCTTATTTTTTCGTATACAAAAGGTAAAACAATTGTTCTACAAAACCAAGAAAGTCTCCTTTTATAGTAGTAGGAAGTCTTCAAAATAAATGAAGAATTAATGTAATGTTAAGTAAATGAAATGTTAGAAAATATAAATGAAATGTAAACTCCCTATACTATCTTTATCCATAAGCTTCGTTAAAAAGAGCGAAGATAAGAGGTTTTTATAAATGAAAAAGAAACCTCCATATTATCTTATATAAAAATAATAATAATAATTATTATTATAATTATAATTATAATATCATTTTATATTAAAATGTACCAACTTGAAAGACATTATGGATATTAAAAAGACTAATTATACATATTATAAAGTTCCAATAAGCTCAAATCAAACGAATTGTAAACCACAAGTTTGTTTAATATCTGATGAAAGATACATACACAAATTAATACAGCCCTTTGATCCAATCACATAAGCAGAGAAACACCAAAAATTTTGAACTAAGAGAAGGAAAAAGAAAGAAAAGGTTGCAAACCAGGAATCAGATCACTTGTTATACAGGTTTATATATTAAATCTCCGCACGAAAAGATATATAAATTTATATCGTGTCTTAGGGCAAAATAAGGTACTTATTAGATTTCTTTTTTTAGGCTTTCAACGCATTCCTCTGCCTTAAATCTTCAAAGCTCCAATCTCTTCTCATCCCACTACTTCTGACCAATTTGGGAGGTCCCATCCCCTCAAGGGTTAAAGGTCCGCTGCTGTGCATTCGACGGGAGGACTCGTTGCACTGCGTTGCCCTGGAGAAATAAGAAGAATTTCTTATTTTACCAAAGTTGTTAGGCCTTGGTACGAGATTCCCTGACCAGCTTCTGTCAACCCTATCAAACAATTCGTTGATATTGTGGTTTTCTTGACAAAAGCTTATGCTTTGTTCCATATCAGTATCTGAATCTGTTCTCTTCATTCCTTGACATCTCAGGCAATTTAGATTCATGATGGTTGGAAAAAAGGGGATTAAGATTTAGATATCAGGTGCAAAGATTTGGGAGGATTCACAAAAATGAAGTCAGGGGATTGATAAAGATTGAAAGTGAAAAAGGTTTGGCTTACTTGTGGTTGAAGTTTCTTGTGGGTTCTAATGGATGGTGTAGACACCAAAGGAAATTTTTTATTTATTTACAGTTAGTTTCAAGGGGTTGAAAAAATTTGGTTTCCCCAATCAAACTATAAGGAAAAAGGCTTGGGAAATATGAACCAGTTCTTGTGGTGGCTTGCAAATGGTATATCCGAAAATAAAGGTTAAACGGTTGTAGAACTTGTGAACTAACGTGAGACATGGGATGAAGAATCGAGCCTATCCTCATGTTTATTTTTAGATTGTTTTTTTGTACATTTATAACAACTAATTTCATTTATATTGTTGTACATCAACAAAATCAGCTAATTAACCTGAGATAAAAAAAAATTATGCATTCCAAAATAAGATTTGTAATTTATTTTCAATAGAATTCTTTTTAGGTTTTAAAATACTCCTAGCTGCCAAAGTACAATTTTTATAAAAAATCAGAGTAAAAATTATGATAAATTTCTTTTAAATTGGTCCCTATAAGATTTTTTAAAAAATTTCTTTTAGGAACAAAGCGATTTGACAAACCTATACCTATTTACTAGAATTATATATATATATATTTATATAACATAGTAGAAGGGACATAACGAGTCTTATTATGTAAGTAGGTGAAAACAAATCTCCTTCTAATAATTATAGAAGAGTAAATGCAATGCATGGGCGAAGATCATCTAATTCTAGGATAGGGCACTCACATCCTATCAACTTTACAAAGATCTTTGACAAGCTAAATAAGAGATATAAAATTGCTAAAAGAATTATAAATATGTGAATTGGTTAGAGAATCCAAACTTTATTTGCCTCATGAAAAATGTGAATAATTCTAAAATTTTCTAGACATTGAGGCTTCCAAGTCAAGCAGTAACTCTTGTTCAATGTCCAAACTCTTGCACATTCTCCATGGATTGGCCGAATTGCCATTAACTATATTCACCACTATCTTAGAGTCCATTTGAACAATAACATCCTTCTCCAATCATGATCAATGCAGAATATTGTAAGACCTTTGATCAAAGCTTCAAGCTCTGCAGCAATGTTGGACAAATTACCAATTTAAAATGAAAAAGCTCCTATCACTTTACCATTTCCCTCCACATTCATGATAATTGCACTTGTGCTGAGGTCGACCTCCAATTGTGGGACCAACCCTTGACAAAGAAAATAAAAGAGAAACAAAAGAATGATATCATATACATCACAGCATTCAAGCATTGGTTGCTAGCGAGTATGTAGCACTGCGAATTGCTAAAGAAGAAGTTGTCACTGTAAGACAACTCTAGAATCTCCTAGAAAGGCTAATAAAGGTAGAGGACAGTAGTGCAGAAGAAAATCCATGGCGTTATATTTCCTTCTGATATATCTTTTGTGTCAAAAGCTTACCCGAAGAGCCTTTCAAACAGAAGAGACAGGAGAGACCTTATTGGAAAAGGGGGACCCCTCGAGAACATGGAAAAGATGATGCTAGAGCTAGTGACTACCCTATTGGCTGTCTCTTCAGCAGAAGTCTAAATGGCCATGGAAAAGATATTGGTTTTGAAGCCTCCAAGACCTCTCAAGTCTAAAGTTGCTAAAAGAGACATGAAAATTTTTGTCAGTACCACAGAATATAGGTTATGTCACGAAAAACTGTTTTGATCTCAAAAGAGAGATTGAAAATTTGATCAAAGAAGGTCAATTGCTAGAGTTCCTTGCAAGAGTAGGAGGTCTAGCTAACAAAGACCTCCAGAACACCCCCAAGGTAAGCATGAGGTACAGATGTCTATCCATTGACAATCTCTTTGCATATAGGAGATTTCCTTGTCCGAACTATTCTTGTAGACACAGGAGGTGCAATCAAGGTCCTGTATAAGAATTCATTTGCTTAGATGGAACTAGACCGAAGCTTGTTGTTGAAGTCTGACACAGTTCTGATGAGCTTTAGTGGCTCCACAACTTATGCTAAAGGGATGCTCAAAGTTCCAACTTCAATCAAAGTCAATGGCAAATGAGTGACAGAAACCATGAAATGGCTTGTAGTTCATGCTCTAGGAACCTACAATGATATTCTTGGGAGGAAAGGGGTGATTTACTTGCAAGAAGAAATCTCTCCTGTGCACTATTGTATGGGAATCCAAGTCGGCCAAGAGTGGATCACATTGAAAGGTGACAGACAGATAAGCTCAAAGTGCTACCTGGTGGAAGGAGACACTCCAATTGAAGGTGACATAGAAAAAACTTCAATGGTTGAGCTCTGCAACCAACCTAAAGAAGATGAGAAGATTAAGATTAGAGCAACATGAGAAGGGGAATGAGTCTACCTGAATCCAAAATTTCTAAACAAAGGGATCAAGATTGGAGAGTCACTTAATTCCAAGGTCAAAGGGAAACATGTAGACTCTTTACAAGACCATCTGAAGGTCTTTGCTTGGAAGCCAACGGATCATCTCAAATTGACAAAAGTATTATAGAACACAGAGTTGGTTTGCAACCTTGAATTAAACCTGTGAAGCTAAAGAAGCGAGCCTTGCCTCAAGAAAGAAATGAAGTCATAGTTTGAGAAGTCCAAGCTCTTCTTGAAACAGGCATTATGAGAGAAGTCTACACCCTGAATGGTTAGCCAATCCTGTGGTAGTATCTAAGAAGGAATGGATGTGGAGAATGTGTGTTCATTTTACCACATTTAATAAATACTATAAAAAACACTCACCACTCCCTAGCATCAATCAAATGGTGGATTCAACTGAAGGGTGTCAATGGTTTTATTTTTTGGACACTTACGAAAGATATCATCAAATCCCAATGGCATAGGAGGATACAAAGAAGACTTCCTTTGCAACAGAAGTTGGGACTTATTGCTATACAAAAATACCATTAGGACTGAAGATCAGAGTTTTAGAGATCGATGCACAAGATTTCTAAAGCTCAATTAGATAGGAATATTGAAGTCTACGTGGACAACATAGTTATCAAATCAAAAACTTTAGAAAATTTTATCAAACACATCAGGGAAACCTTCCTTACTTTGAAGGCTACTCGCATGAAGTTGAATCCTTGGTAATGCACTTTTGGTGTATCAACAGGAAAATTCTTGGGCTTTATGATATTGTAGAGAGTTATTTATGCAAATCTGGACAACATAAAAGCTATCCTTGACATGGAACCACCCAGGAGAATGAAATTAGAGCAAAGTTTGACTGGAAAGATGGCAAATCTAAGCAGTTTTATCAATAAGATGGTTGACAAATGAGCAACATTGTACGATAAGCTGAAAAAGACAACCTGTTTCCAGTGGACAAATGATTATCTATTAGCTTCTGTAAAACTGAAAGAATTCAAGGGGAGATCTCCACATCTTGTCTCTCCAAACCTCAAGGAAGAACTCTTGATGTATCTCACAATAATTGAGAAAGTTGTAAGCTCTGAACTTATAGTAGAAAGGTCAGGCTTTCAATTTCCAGTTTATTATGTAAGCCTCCTGTTAAAAGGTCCAAAAATTAGATATTCGAACCTCGAGAATTTTTTGTACCTCATTCTTATCACATCAAGGAAACTTAAACCTTATTTTGAGGCATATCAGATAAAAGTCCTGACAAACTTGCCACAAAGACAAGCACTGGCCAAGCTAGAGCTATCGGGGAAACAATGAAATGGGCTTTAGAGCTCTTTGGATATTAGTTTGATTTTGAGCCCAGAAAGTTAATTAAAGCTCAATCTCTTTTAGATTTTGTAGAAGAATGCACTAGAGCTCCAATAGACCTCACAAAGACTCAAGAGTTTGATGTATGGGTCATGTACATAGATGGCTTAATCGAGAAAGTGAGGGAATAATATTAATCATTCTTGAGGGAATGAGAATCCCTTATGTAGTAAAGTATAATTTCTCAACCTCAAATAATGAGTCAGAATATGAGGCATGGCTAAGGCTGGTCCAAGCTTTACGATTGAGAAAGTTGCATGTGAAAGTGGATTCACAAGTCATGGCTAGTCAGGTCGCTGGATCTTATGAGGCTAAGGAAGACAACATGATATAATACCTCCTGCAACTGAAGAAATTGATGCCTAAAGAGCAGAATATGGAACTTGACATTTTGTCAAAAATCTACAAAGAACTAGAAGGAACCAAAGGAGAGCGCCTAGTTGAACAGTTAGACTCTCCAACCATAAATCAAGAAGAAAGTCTAGCATTAAAGACAAGGTAGATTGGAGATACCCTTTATACAAGTGTCTCGAGGGCATCATTGAAGCTTGTAAACTCATAAGATAGCACCTCGTTATGTCCTTATAGGGAATGATGAGATCTATATAAGGTCATACACTTTGGCCACTACTTAAATGCCTTGGAAAAAACAGAAATTGAGTATGTCATTGAAGAAATTCACAAAAGATTATGTGCATCACAAATCGGTGCCAAGACAATGGCTAAGAAAATACATAGAATACGATATTATGGTAGCAGACATAGAAAAGATCATTCAAAAGTGTGAAAGTTGTCAACCACGTGGAAACATGTCACACGTCCCACTATTGAGGTATCAATCTATAAACACTTCACTTCCCTTGATATTTGGGGAAACATTTCCTAGAGGAGTTGGTGGGGTGCAATTCCTCTTGATAGTTCCTGTGGAATACTTCACTAGATGGGTTGAAGCAGAACCCATGTCTGTTATATCTTCACCGAAGGTAAAATCTTTTGTATGATTGAACATTGTATCTAGATTTAAGGTACCAAGGGCTATCATTTCAGGTAACGGAAGACACTTTATAGGAGAGTCATTCAAGACCTTTTCTAAAAACTTAGAGATTGAATAACAACTAACTTTAGTAACTCATCCTCAAACAAATGGTTTGGTTGAGGTCACAAATAGGACAATTTTGGAATGTCTCAAGAAAAGATTGAAAGAATTGGAGAAAGAAGGTCGTAAGCGTTGGGATTTATGCCAAAAAGACTACAATTTTCTGTAAATGTTGATTTAATAATATTGAGATATTGCTTGAATTGTTTTTTAATGCTTGTATTTATATTTTCATACAATAAGGTCAAAGTTGATTTAAATAGATTATCTATGTGTTGGGACGTTCAATATAGTAAGGTACGGATAACCAGAAATTTAAATCATATTTAATATGATCTTGGCCGGTTAATGGAATTGGGCATTCCATTAAATAAAGGTCGGAACACATTCCTCTCCTTTAAGTAGGGTGGCTTACATTTAGTCATTGGATAGTGTTCCTGGACTATTTGTTTTAGCACATTTTGTATGTGTAGATCTAGGCTATACTGTGATTGTTCTGTAAAAGTACTATCAAAGAAGAGAGAACTAATGTCATTGTTGCTATTGTATGGACATGTCCTCATGACAAGAGTATGAGTTGGTGGTTTGGTTAACTTAAGTCCTTGTGCCTTAATATAACAGAGGTGAGGTTTCTTATGTATGAGACTAATAACCTTTTATGCTAGGTATATTGAATTAGTTAGTTAAGAGAGATCTATAAAATTTGGTCTCTATGCCATCTCATTTATGAGATGTTTTAATCGTCCCCTTGTGGACTGTTCAAGTTAGCTAATTGGACCCTAGGCCTTGATAGAACTATTTAGTATAGTATAGAATATTCTTCCAATGAATATTCAAGTGAACTTTAGAGATTGAACTATATACCAAAGGGTGATAGATGCTATTGAGTAAAGTGATAATATACTAGACCTATGCTAAATAATGAGTATTACATAGAAGGAAAAATGTGTCAATACACCTGTAGGTGAAAGACAAAGGATTGACATTTATCTTCACAAGCCTTCAGTTTCTACAACAACGTGTCTATGAATACATCATCTTTTTTAGTAGAAGCTATTTAAAATGGCTAAGTATATTGCTATTATGTAGTAAGGGTATTTTTATCATTTTCTATAGCTAAGAACATTGCTTGTTAAGGTCCTTAATTTAGCCCTATTGTTTATGAGTGGTTTTGTATCATTCTAAAATAAGAAGTGAGGCGGATTTAATTTTATTCTAAGTGGTTTTAATAATTAATTGTGGTTTATATAATCCTTTGAATTAATTATTTAGGCTTGAATAAAATTAAATGATTTCTTTTATTGGTCTTATAATTAATTTAGGGCATAAGTATCAATATGACCAATGAGGTAGTATGATTTTTCGATTTGACCATTCAACTTTCAAAAATGTTAATTTGACCATTCGGACTTTGAATATTTATCAATTTGACAATTACAATGTTAAATAATAATTAAAAATCTCACAAAGTTAAATAATCAAATTGACACATTTTAAACTTGAATGATTAAATTGAAAAAACCACATAATCTCCATAGTCATATTGATACTTATACCATTAATTTAGACTTAGGTCCATATGATTATTATCGTTGGGTTTAAATAAAATAAGTAAGTGACTATTTATTTTTATTGGTCTTATAATTAATTTGGACTTAATTAAGTCCATAAAATTAATTATTGTGGACTTGGATTAAAAATAAATAAAGGGTGTTTTAATTAAATTGTCAATATAATTATTTTAGATCCATGATCAATAAATAATTATTAGACCATTAATTAAATTAAGAATGATTTATTGGGTTATAGTCATATTCTAATTAAGTTATTTTAAGATTATAAATATCATATTATTTCCAGTGATTAAGATAGAAAGTATTTTTACAAAAAAATGCGTCGCACTTTCACATGGATTTATACATTTCAATTTCTTTATTTAGGACTTTAATTAATTTTCCATTTAAATGAAACATTGTTTCAACTTTTCTTATTTCTTGATAATTAATTAGTTTCCAACCCTTTGTAGTGTTTTGCATATATGTGTTTGCGCTCTGTGGTGGTTTTTTTAAATACACGTGTTCATAAGCCACTACAGGGAAGGCTGCATTTTCTGCGGTTTAGACAATTTCCCACCGGGCATGGCAGGTCCGTTTTTTGCAGTTCGGGTATTCCGCCGGTATGACCGTTGGTAAAATATTCTGACGGTTTTTTTCCTACATGAAAAATCCAAAACAAATGGTTTAAACTTTTTTTTTTTTTTTGGCGGATGGGTTTAATTGTTTGACTGTTTCCACTGCCGAAATTTTTTATCTGAATTTTAATTAGTTAAAATTGAGAGTTATTTATTACTAATTTAAATCAAATCATACTTTAAAACAAAATTAAGCAGAATTTATACA
>JAWZTD010033660.1:0-14075 GCA_035221335.1 Echites panduratus
CTTGTCCAAAGTGAATCAACAGTCCTAAATCTCCACCACAATTTATATTCATAGGCAGTGATGTAATTTTGAAGAGAGTGAATGTTTAAGCCTCCTCTATCAAATGGAGTACAAATCCGACGCCATGAGCACTAGTGTTTATTACTGCCCATTTCCGAAGAACCCCAGAAAAAATTGGAAAACAATTGTTCAATTTTCCGGATAACCTGTTTTGGAGGAGTAATTAAAGAAATGGTGTAGTTAACCATCCTTTCAAGGACATGTTTAATCAGAATAATTCTTCCCCCAGCTGAAAGAAATTTCTTTTGCCATCCATCAATTGTGGGCCGAATTTTGTCAACCAAAGGTTGGAAATATGAACATTTAGAGCAACCTGAAAATATTAGACAGCCAAGGTAGAAAATGGGGCCATTTTTGATTTGGCAGCTTGTGATATCTTGAATTAGATTTTTCCTTGCAGAAGATATATTCCTCGGAAGGAATATTTCACTTTTGTGGAAATTAATTTTTTGCCCAGAACAAGCTTGGTAATGGTCCAAGAAATCCATCAGTCTACATAATCAATTTTTGATTCCTGAGGTAAATATGATCACATCATCCGCAAAGCTCAGGTGAGAAATAGGATATCCTCTTTTGTCGCTGGCATATTCTCCAATTTGTCCTTCAATTAGCATGCGATTTAAGCCTCTTGATAGGGTCTCTGCAGCCAAAATAAATAAAGTGGGGGAGAGGGGATCTCCTTGTCTAACTCCACGACCCGAACCAAAGAAGCCACATAATTTCCCATTGACAGTAACGGAAAATTTATTGAAACACATGTAATTCTGAATTAAATTAATGAAGTGTAGGCTGAAACCATATTTCTTTAGTACCTCCACCAAGAAAGACCATGAAAGGAGATCAAAAGCTTTAAGCATGTCCAATTTCATAATCAAGTTACCACCTCTTGTTTTTTGCTTTAAGGAAGAAATCATTTCCGATGCCAATAAAATATTATCGGAAATATTTCTATTTTTCACAAATCCTCCCTGATTAAGACAAATAATATCCAGAAGAATAATAGATAATCTTTGAGATAGTAGCTTACCTATTATCTTCGAAGAGAAATTGCAAAGACTGATTGGTCAGAAATCTGAAAAAGAATTGATGTGGTCTCTTTTAGGGATCAGAATGATTTGTGTAGCTGAGATTTGTGAAGGTATGTGTGCCCCTGACCAGAAGTCTTTAATCGCCCTAACCACATCCTCCCCGATAATATGCCAGTATTGTTTGTAGAATGATCCAGGAAAACCATCTATCCCAGGAGCACTAGAACTGCTTAGTGCGAAAACAGCTTCTTTAACTTCAATTGATGTTGGAAGAGTAGAAAGCTCTTTATTGATTTGGCTAGAAATCAGTCTAGGAATATCTTTTGTGAAGCTCTTGGGGTTAGGTAGGCAGCCTACCTCAGCTGAGAGTAACTTTGCATAAAATTGGACAGCTTCCTCTTCAATTCTATTTTTATCAAATAACCAATCACCTGAATCATTCCCGATTTTAGTAATTTGTAACCTTGCCTTGTTGATGTGCCACATCTTAGAAAAATATGAAGTATTAGCTTCACCCTCCTTTAACCATGTTTGTCTAGTTTTCTGCTTCCAGAACAAGTATTCATTATGGGAGTGATGAGCGAGAGTTGCTCGTGCAGCATTTAAGAGCGACCTGTTTGTTGGAGAAGGATCTATCATATATAATTCTTCCATCTGTTTGAGATTCAGTTCAGCCTGCTGAATATTATTCTGGATATTGCCAAAATGTTCTTTGTTCCAGATGCGCAAATCTGATTTCAATCTCTTCAATTTTTGTGATAAAATTTGTAGACCATTACCTTGAGCGTGTTGCTGCCAGGATGACTGAATCACATCTTCAAAACCTTCTTTTCTAATCCACATTTCTTGATATTTGAATAATTTTGGAGCATGTTGGGAAAATGATCTGATTGTCACTATCATTGAGCTGTGATCGGATGGGAATTTAGGCATGTATTCCAGCTGTGTGCTTTCATAAGTTTGACACCAAATTTCATTAGTCATGATTCTGTCCAGTCTGGGCCAATTAGGGGGGGAATGAAGATCGATACCAAGAGTATTTTTGGCCAACAAAAGGTATATCAATCAGTCCAACATTTTGAATCATCTCATTAAATTCACACATAGGTCTTAACGGAGGGCTTGAGCCAAGACAGTCATCCAATTCCCGTACCACATTGAAATCTCCCCCTAGCATCCATGGAATGGACATATTATGGCTGATAGTTTGAATTTCCTGCCACAATTCTCGGCGCTTGATGTAGTTGCAGGAAGCATAGATAAATGAACAACCACATTGTGTGTTTTCCAATGAGTCTATCAAGCAAGTAATCATTTGATTTGAAGATGAGATTATTTGTAGACTGATGTTGTCCTTCCAGAAGAGCCATAATTTGCAATCATGATTACTGAAGGAATGTGTCATTTTCAAGAGGGTTTTGAAGTGTTGGATTTTTTTGGAAGAAACCATCGGTTCTGAAATTGCAATCACTGAGGGATGATACTTGGAAATATGTTGTTTTAATCTGGAAATTGATAGATCATTACCAATTCCTCTGATGTTCCACATTAGTATGGACGTCATATGGTGTTACTAGATGAGGCTGTGTGACGGGTTTGAGATCTTGTGGAGACTGGTGGGAGAGTGCTCTTTTTTTTCTTTTTATCAGTGTTGGAACAAACAGTGTGTTGATCAATGATTGGGAGAACCACCTCTAGAGAGATATTTGTCACAGGGTCAATGGTGTTATTAGAGATTTGGAATCCACTCATGGATGAAGCTAGGAGTTGTATTGGGTTTGTGGCAGGATTTACGTTGTCATTGGGTATAGTAGATGGGTCTTCAAAGGTAATTTTTAGGTGAGTTTCAGAAGGATTTTGTAGTGAAGAAGTCTGTGCAGTGATTACCTCTTCTTGCTGGACAGTGTCTTCCGGAGTGTCATCTTCCAATGCATCTTGTGCTGGTTTATCTGGATTAGTACATTCACTTGTAACCATCTGTTGAGTTCCTGTTGTCACCTGGTTATCTTGCTCCTTTTCTTGCTCTGTGGTCGTCTGTTTTTTCACCCAAACCTCATTGTTTGCACAGGTCTTTGATTGTCCGTATCTGGTTGGCTTTTTTGTTTGGAATGTTGGCTGCGACAGTTAGCTTCTGCATGACCAAGTTTATTACACTTGGTACAGTATGGAGGAAGCTCATCATACTGGATGTTTTGCCAAAAACCTTTCTCCCCTTGTTTTGGATCACTAGGTCGGTTGAGTGAAATGGTTGCCTCATCCAGTTTCAAAGGATTGCCTACTGCAGAAGATAGCGAGAAGAGGACATCCTTCTTGAATAAATGAATTGGCAAAGCTGGGAAAGAGATCCAAGATGGGATGATTGCAGGTTCTTTGTTCACATGGAAATCTGTCGACCATTTACAAACCCGCGTGGGTACTCCACGAATGCTCCATAATCCTTTCATCCACAACCGGACAAATTCCTCTTCAAGATTCAATTGTATGAGGATGTGTCTATGGTCAATCCATCCTAATTTAAAGTCTCCCTTGAGGCCAATGGTTTGGAAATCCTTGCGTAGTGTTTCCATTAATGGTTTCCCATGCGAAAATTTGCCTACCAGAGTGTGTTTGAAAGGTTGAGCAAGAATGTCCACTTCTGGTTGAGTGAGTTCCAGCGCCGGTTCTCCTTTGTGAAGTGTGAGAGGTTTGTATAAATAATTCACAGAAGGAGGAGTAGCTGCAAAGAGTGAAGCAAAGATTTTTGGGAAGAAGGAGGGGGAGTTGCCGGAAGAGGAGCTTCTGGCAGCTGGTTGGAGGCCATGGAAAGTAGACAAAGGCAGCAGTTCAATGTTGTTACCGGAAAAGCTTAGAAGAATCTCATGCGGATGTTTCACAAGTGATAGCTGGAAAGAGGTTTAGAGAGAAGGAGGAGAGTTCCTTCTAGAGAGAGAATCAGATGTATCTTTTAATTCTGAATTTTTAAAAGGAAGATAGTGCTGCCTGCAATTAGTTACTGCCTGCAATAATATATGCATTGTTTTTCATTTGTAGGACTTGGAGCCGGAGAGGCTATTCTCAAGGGTCTGACTACCTTCCTTCAATCTGCCGTCACCAGTGACCATTGGATGAAAAACAAACCAGTTCTTGGATAGGATATTTGAGTACTTTGAAAAACATGGTAAATATTTAAGTGGCTCAGGATATGGAAAATAATAAATAATTAAAAGGTATCCATGAAGAATGCCAAATTTGCATATTTCAAACACATTGTTAGACTACTTTGAATGTTGGTGTGGTTTTTGAAGAGAAGCATCTACTCCTTGCTAGGGCTGCCGCCATGCAACTTTACTGTTGAATGTAATCAATCACAGAGCACTTTCATTAGAGGGTTCTCAAGTCACAATTGACTTCTCTAGTAGTTGATTTCTAAATTTATCTATTTACTTAAAATTGAAGGACTAACTTGTATTTTAATTAATTTTTATAACCTTTTTTAAGTCTATTTCAAAGTCCAACGCGTTTTCTATTAGACTTTTCACTCTTTGCGGGACCATTCAATACGAAAGAAGAAAAAGAATGTGAAGACAAATAACAAACAATTTGTAGTTATAATAGCAAGCAAATCATCTAGAATTCCATTTAAATCAATAACTCATAATATATAAATAACAACCCATGCTTATAATTTGATGTATGAATTGTTTTATACATCTTTTTTATTTCAGGATTAAAATAGTTAAAAATCAAATTTTAAAATATATATCTTTTTCAGCTCCTTAAAAAAATTGGCCCATCTCTCTAATAAGGATTTCAAATAATGAATTGTCCAAGTAAAGCTTAAACCAATTGGCCATTAGCCCATTGATGAGTTTAGTTAATTTGAATTTAAAAATCAAATTCACCTTCTAAATAGTAGTTATCATGAGTATAAATCCAACTAATTTTATATAGAAAATAGTTATATGCAATATGCTAAGAATGAATAACCTGCAAAAGACTGTGCCCCGCGGAATGAATTATCTTTTATCAAGGAAAAAAGTTTTATTCCCTTATTGTTTCAAAAAAGGTGTAAATATATCTATTTAATTAAAATTGAAGGACTAATTTGTATTTTAAATTATTATTTTTATGACTTTCTTTAAGTCTATTTCAAAGTCATCGCTTATAATGCAACGCGTTTTTCTTTTGGGGGGCCATTCAATAGCGAAGAAATTAAAAGAATGTGAAAACAAATAATTGACAATTCATGGAAAAGAATGATCAGAATGGAAAAGAAAAAGTAAGTTTGAACAAGAAAAAAACTGAATTGGCGCATTCATACTAGAAGTCGTACTGAAATTTCATATGTTTGGCTAAAAATTTTAAAAATTTGTTTTATTTACATTAATTCGTTGTTCAATCAAAATGATGAATCTCGAAGTGTGAAATGCTAATCCCTTGTGAATGCACACGTTTTCTTTCTTCGCATTAATATTATAAAGAAACATAAAGAGTGAAGAGAAATAAAGGAAAGGAGGAAAAGAATCCTTTTCATTCAAGTCCACTTAGCCTAAAGAAAGATAAATATATGACTTTTGAGTCATCGTGATGCACACGTCTTCTTTCTTTGCATTATTGTTCCAAAGAAACATAAAGAGTGGAGTGCAGAGAAAGAAAAAGCAGGAGAAACGATAGAAAGTAATTCCACAATAATCCTTTTGCGTCCAGGTCCATCATATGAATCATTCCATTTCATCAAATTTCACCATCAAATTCCATTCCTGAGTTCCTTTTTTCCCACCAAACAGAAAAAAAAAAAAACGAAGAAGAAGCTGAAATGGCTGAAATACGTTTGCTCGGCATCGTCACTCAACCATTCCTAAACAAAGTGCTTTCACTTGCCGAGGATCGCATTAGTGGAGTTTTGGGAGTGAAGGAAGATCTTGAGAGCCTGGCTGGAAAACTTGAGTTCATTCAAGCACTGTTTTCTGACATGCAGGGCAAATCCACAACCACTATCAAAAGCGAGGCCTGTAAGGTTCTGCTGAAAAGGCTTGAGGATGCTGCATTCGATGCCGATGACTTACTGGCCGAGTTTGCTTTTGAAGTTGAAAGAAATAAGTTACTGAAAGGGAAGAAGGAAAAGGTATGTCGCTTCTTTTCTTCTTCAAATCCACTCTTGTTTCGTTTCATGAAGGTTCCTAAGATTAAGAAAATGAAGTTGCATATGGACAAAATTTGTCCAGATGAAACAGTAGTTGGACTTAAGGCAATTGAATTAATGAACTTACCTCGTGATCCTAGAATAATCGGGGAAATAAGTGCCGCGTTGTTTTCATTTCAAGATGATTTAGAAATTGTTGGGAGGGATGATGACGTGAGTGAAATTGTTAGCCAATTAATCTCTTCAAATCATACTACGTCTGTTATTGGTATAGTGGGGATGGGTGGTCAGGGAAAGACAACCCTCGCTCGACTGGTCATGAAGAATGAGGAAGTGATCAAGAATTTCGAAGAAAGAATATGGACAAGTCTCTCAACTGTGGATTTCAATGTGGAGAGGATTTTGAGAGAGATGTTGCAATTTCTAATAAAAGATAAATTAAAGGTCGATGACGATCAGGCTTTTGAGTTAACAATTCATGTGGAAGTGATCGTTGAGAGGCTAAGTAAGGAACTTCAAGGAAAAAAATATCTGCTTGTATTAGATAATGTTTGGAAAGTAAACTTCCAGCTTTGGGAAACTATGAAGAACTATTTACGAGCAATAGGCGGTTCAAAAGAGAGCAAGATGATTATAACAACTCGACACGAGGAGCTTGTTACTGGAATAATGGAAGGATCTGCCCATAAGTTGGGAGCATTATCTACAAAAGCCAGTCAAGAATTGTTTGATCGAAGAGCTTATAATTATCAAAATGGTAATGGAGTAGTAGTAAAAACTCCTCAATTGGCCGAAATTGGGAAAAGAATTGTCTCTAAGTGTGGAGGACTGCCATTAGCATTGAAGGTAATCGGCAGTCTAATGTGCTCCCTAAGATCAGATGAACTGGCTTGGCGAAAAATTGAGGAAAGTAGAATATGGGATGTATTAGAAGAAATCAACCCTGCGATAGAGTTAAGTTACAACCATTTGCCATCTATATCTTTAAAACAGTGCTTTGCGTATTGTTGTATTTTTCCGAAGAACTCATTGATTAGCAAGGATGCTTTGATTGAACAGTGGATGGCACATGGATTGCTGAATCCCTCGATGGTCAGTTCGAGTGGTCATGATTCCATGGAAAGTGTGGGAAATGACTATTTTAAAATTTTGTTGGGCAGATCACTCTTGCAAGACGAAGGGATAGATATGTCGGGCAAAATTTTAGATTGCAAGATGCACGATCTTGTGCACGATTTTGCATCTAAAATATCAGAGGGTCGTTGCTTGATTGCTGCTGAGGTTGGAGAACAACTTATTAAGGATTCTTATAATAAAGTTGTGCATTTGTCAATTGATATGAGCAGATCAAGTGATCATGATTTAAATTATATCCCAAAGGAAAAATTTTCAAGGTTAAGAACATTGCATTTACGTGGTGCTCATTCCTCCGCTGGGAAATTCTTGATTCATTTCAAATGTAAACGTCTTCGGGTGTTAACTATTGATGATTTTGAAATGGAAGAATTGCCGAATTCAATTGCAAAGATGAAGCACTTGCGGTATCTCGACATTTTTAGGACTGGCATTCGTGCTCTTCCAGGATTTATCTCGAAACTTTGCAATTTGCAAACTTTGTGGCTTCCTTCCATGAAAGATCTGACAAGAGATATTGGTAGCTTAGTTAAGTTGAGACACTGTCATGTAAGTGAGATGTGTTATGCATATCGAAGACCTGTTTTGTTTCCAGGGATAGGTCAAATGACTTCTCTTCGAACTTTGAGTTTTTTTAAGGTAGGGAGAGACAAAGGATGGAAAATTGAGGAATTGGGAAGTTTGGACTGTCTTGAAGGCAGTCTAAAAATTGATGCACTCGAAAATGTGGCTGATGGAGATGATGCAGGGAGAGCCAATTTATCAGAAAAGAAGAATATTGAGAGATTAGTGCTATCTTGGTGTGATGGTACTAATACGATTAATCAAACTAGTGTTCTGGAGGCTCTCAAACCTCACCATTGTTTGAAAGCTCTTGGCATTCGGAACTTCATGGGTTCAATTCTTCCTAAATGGATATCGGAACTCCATAATCTCACACACATGGAATTATATTTTCTGTCCAATTGCGAAGAACTTCCACCTCTGGGTCACCTCCCACTTCTCAAGGTCCTTTACATTTGGGGCATGGATAGCTTAAAACGTATTGGTTATAATGATAATGACTTCTACGGATGGCAGACTATTCTTTCTACTTCAACTGATCATGTGGTATTATTTCCATCACTGAAGGAACTCCATTTTATTATCTTGCCAAGTTTTGAGGAATGGTCGTCAGATATGGTAAATATTCAACAATCAATGAAGATTTTCCCGAGTTTGGAGAAATTGACAATTCAAAACTGTGAACGCTGGATACGTTTACCGAATTGCATAAGTATGGCCTCCAATTTAAAAGAATTCATTGTATCTTCGTCTCCCGTTTTGAAGCAAAGGTGTGCGAAAGAAAGGGGTGAAGAATGGCATAAAATTGCCCACATTCCCCAAATTCGTATCTTTCCATCACCTTAAAGCTTGTTGGTCAACATTTTTAGAGCTTTGTGTAGGTTTCTTCTTTTGGTAAGACTCTATAATATTTGTTGGAGAAAGGCAAATAACTCTGTGTATCTTTTTCTTTTTTTTTTGGTTTTCCTTTATGGCATGCACTTTGTTGTGGAGAAATGTGGAAATCAAAATTAATGACAATAAAAAATCACAAAGCATAAAAGAAATGAAATCAAGGATAATTAAGGTTAAGCAACAAAGGCCAACTTCCTTAGATGAAATAGATAATTTAACTGCAGAGTAAAAATTTACATCAAAGATCCCCAAAATGCTTTGATCTTTACAAATCTTAATCCAATTTGAATAGAATTTCCTAAATATACTTGGGATATAATAAGTTTCTGGTATAACTATATTGTCCTTATCTAATTAGAATTTCAACTAAATTTCACTGCAAAGTGTAAAATTTTTCAAGGGGGAAAATTAATTGAAAATGATTATATTTCATTGAAAAACTTTGTTTTCAACAAAATTTTCAAACCACGATTTTTGTTGCTTTGAGCTTGTAGAAAATCTGATTTTCAACTAATTGTCATCTATTCAAGTTATTTTCTAGGAAATTAAATGCCAATATTTTGTTCAAAACTTTCAACAAAATCCATTTTTTAGAAAAAAAAATTCAACAAAATATTATGTGCTTGAAAAATTATCTAGGGAAAACTTTCCACCAAATATTCATACTTGAAAAATCTATCTACGACAATTTTCAACAAAAATTTTCAGTTGAAAAAAATCTAATCTTTCTAAACAAATAACCTTTTTTTTAAAAAAAAAATTTAAAAAAATTTCGGCAAAATCTCCATTTTAGTACTATAATATTTTTTATTTAGTCATATAGGTCGACAACTTTTGTTTTATCTTTTTAGATCCTACAACATTTTTTGTAACCAGATAAGTCATTTTCGCTTGTTTTTTTATTTTCAGATAAATTAGACCATTTTTTTCAATTGCTAATGGTATTTTAATATGTTCAATACAGTAACTTCTTCTAATCGATTTAAATTAAAAAAAAATTCAGCCTTATCTTCATTTATAATCCTATTTTGATCAACACTTTTTTTTTATCATAATTAGAGATATAAATGAAAAATGGGCTAGAATTTTTTAATTTAAATCGATTATAATTGTTTGATACAGTGAACAGACTAAAATACCTTTACGAGTTGAAAAAGAAATGATTTATTTGGTCTGAAAGAAAATAAAAAAACAGGTGAAAATGACCTATTTGATTACACAAAAAAAAGTTATAGGATTCAAAAAGATAAAATAAAAGTTATGGACCTCCACGGCTAAATAAAAAATATTTTAGTACTAAAATGAGGATTTTGCCAAAAATTCAGTTAACCTTTTTTTTTTTGACCTATCTGTCTGTCCTCTAAAGGATGCACAGGCCAAGGTAAATCAGTTGCAGGGTTTATGGATGCAGCAACTATTTCAAACAAGTGTCTAGAATATATAAACAATAAGAAAACAGAACTTCATCAAAACTAAAAAGAAAATGAGGATTACCATTTGTTTGGTAAATAATAGAATTATCATTAGTTTGGTTAACAAGATTAGAAGGGCTCTGAAAGTTCATGACTCGGTCAACCAAATGAGAAGAGGTCTAAAAGTCCATGACTTTGTCAGTCGGATGAAAAGGGCCATGAAAGTGCATGACATGGTACTAAAGGATGTAAGATTGATCGACAACAACAACCAAATGAAAAAAATAAAAAGAAGACAAACCAAATATGTCATTATACTTGATTATTGATGAAAATATAGAAAACAGGACAATTGAAGACATTACTTTATTCATTAGAAACACTACTAGTATCTTGTTCACTCGCAACTCCATCATGTTCTTCATTAGTAATACAATCCTCTTCTTCATTATCAACACCATTGCCTTCCATTCACAAAAATTAATAGGAAAATAAGATAAACAAAACAAACAAATTAAAAAAAATTATTCAAATAAAAAATATTTAGCACATATAACAAGATAGAAATTTAAAATTCTCTTCCCATCTAGATATGAAGACTATGTATTCTTTGCGACTGACCAAATCTATAGAATGACTTCCGACACCTTGTTTTGTTTTATTGATTGAAGGAAGAGGAAGTGGTAGTATTCCTCCCAAATGATCTCGCCCCAATTGCCTCGTGCGAGCTTAGGCCGATGATGTGAAATCTTACTAAAATTGATGAGCAAGTCATTGGAGAACAAAATAGCCAACTTAGCCCTAAACTATTTTAGTATTAACTCATTCCTCAACTTTTGGTAGGACTGCCAAACAATCTCTATCTACAAGATTTAAAAAATCATATCATTCTTAATGAAAATTAAGATTGAAATATATAAATATATATATATATATATATCAACATAAAAAATTAGAGATTTATCTCATTATTAAACAGAGCTGGATATGCTGTTCGTGGCTTGCAATTTGCTGTGTCTTTTAATGTCCTCTTGATATGGTAAGGAGCTAAAAAGCACAGCAAACCAAACCATATGAGGATTTTCTAGGAGAGATGGTCCTTTGACTTCTTTGTCCAAGAAATTATTTTAAAAAGAAGAAAAACGAATTATAAAGAAAATCTACAAAATAATATATTGATAATTAAATTCAAAACAGTTAAAATGTAAAAAATAAAACTTATCCAAAAAGATCTTTTAAAAAATAAAAGTTTTAACAGTAAATAATATGATACTTACAAATAAAGGTAATGAAAATCCTTCAACACTAGTTGCTTGTCTTCTTGTTAAATTTCACCAAAGATTCCATAAAGATAGCTATCATGGCAGGCTCCAAACATAGCTATTGATGGTGTCAATGTTAAAAGGCAGGGGTAAATACATCAAGTTACAATCTTGTTTTGATTTATCAGCTTCTAATGCATTATTTATTAAGTGTAATAGGTATGCAAGGGCATATGGCCATATGTCATCAACTACTTTAGGAATTACTTTAAAATTGAACTTTAACCAACTTAGCTTAGGTCTAATAACCAACTAAATCTGTAACAAAGGGAGCCTTCCCAAGCAATGTGAATTTTCTAAGCAATAGTTTTATGTTTTAGTATATTTGTCAACGAAAGGTTAGGGGGATTAGATGAGTAATCAAAATTCTCAATGCAAGTAGTTGGAGTATCAATTTGACTTCGTTCAACATTCTAATAAACCAGTGTGATTGAACCTACTAAGGTTTTCTAAAGCCTAGAGAAACATCAAATGGAAAAGTCATGAAATAAAAATTGATTCATAAAATCAAGAGATGAAATCGTTCTGAATCTTTAATTCAAATCAACAACTTTAAATTCCTAATATGACTAGGTCTTGAATATATAAAAAATTCAGTTAAGAATACAAAATAACAAAACAATCTTAATCTTGGATTGCGGTCTCTCTCGCTGGCAAGAGAATCGTCATTGTATAGATATTTTTTCAGAAGCACATAAATTTATGTTAATTTTTAACACTTTTACATATAAATATATAAAAACTTTTAGCAGCATGTGCATTTTCATATCAGTTTCTCATCAGGCTACTCACACATGGCTGCAACATGAGTTTCAAAGCTACATTCAAACAAGGCCATGACATAGGGCACAACATGAGTTAAAGGGTACTCACACAAGGCCGCAATATAAACCGAAACATCAGTTCAAAAGCCACATTCACAAAATTCTGCAACTTGGGCCACAAGATAAGTTTAAAGGCCTCACTCACATCAGGCTGCAACATGAACATAAATGCCACAGTGACATTAGGTTGCAACATGTGTTAAAAGCCACACAAGGATGCACATCAACTCAAAGTCTACTCTTGTACAATGTCGTTATACAATCATAAAGGTTGCACTCACATATGGCAGCAACATGAGCTTTAAAGCCACAATGAACACAAGGAAAACATGAGAATGCACCCACGAAGCCACAAAGTTCACGTACAAACAAAACACCTTTTCGGCTCAAAATACACTTTTTGGTTCGGCTAAACACTTCACAAAACACTTTACATTTTAAGTTGGGGAAGTCGACACTACAACAAAAATGGGCTTTAGGAACACTTTTAAATATCCTTAATTGGTACCTTTAAGGTCGTTTATTGAATTAAGGACATTTATGCTAAAGGTCCAACATAATGGAGTCACAAAAGATCCCTTTTAAGGACGTTTAGTTCACTACTCTTTTGTGACCTTTGTAAACTTCAGGATTTGTATATTATTATTAGCAACCTTTATTTATGTCCTAATTGAGTTTTAAGGACGTTTTAAAATGTCCTTTATTAGATATTTAAGGACATTAATTGAAGTATTGTATTTAATTTTGAGACATTTATAAATGTCCTGGATTATTACATTTATTGACCTTTATTTATGTCCTAATTGAGTTTTAAGAACTTTTTAAAATGTCCTTTATTAGATATTTAAGGACGTTTATTAAAGTCTTGTATTAAATTTTGAGACATTTATAAATGTCACGTATTATCTCATTTAGGGACCTTTATAATTTAATTTTAAGGACGTTTATTAAATTTTAAGACATTTTTAGATGTCCTTTATTATCACATTATAGACGTTTGTATATATCCATTTTTTGAAACGTTTATAAACATCCTTAAATATATGAATTCATGAGTATATTAAGTGTCCTTATATATATATATATATATATTTTAATCTTATTTGTGTCTGAATTGTGAACATATTAAGAACGTCTTGGAGTGTCATGTATTATGATTAATTAAGACATTTTCAATTTAATTTTACAAATTAACCTGGTCATTAAAAGAAGATTCAGCAATACATAGAATTAAATTTAATTAAATCACAAAAGGTTATATATTACAAGTAAATGTAAAACATCTAAAGAGAAAGTATACTATTCTCAACACCATCCTATATATATAAGATGGGCACTAAACTACTACAGATTCAATACCTATTATCCTTAAGATGATTTCATTTGAAAAAGATCCACCAGACTAACTGTATCTCCAAATTCAATAGAACGATGATCTTACCAAGGGAGGTGCACATGCAAAGTATGCAGTTTCTCCAGGAACCAATAATTGTACATGACCTGAGACAGCATTCTTTGAAACACCTATTGAAAACAGTTCTTTTGTTTTCCTAGCCAATCTTAATACCAACTCTAACTAAAGTTTCATATCAAATATGCAGAACAGAATAAAAAACAAGCAGCTAGGAATTAATGTATAGCCTTGACTTCCTAACCTTGAAATATTGAATTATCTTCCAAAGCATTCATGGATATCAGTGCCAATAATCAATGAA